>NIJG01000059.1:140403-151395 GCA_002201625.1 Euglossa dilemma | reverse complement strand
TATTCCGAGTTTTAATGAGGTTAGTACGAATGATTGTTAATGAGATAAATAAATAGTGAAAGAAACTTTTCGTGATTCTCAAAATATTATTAAAATCGTGTTTTTAATATCGTTCAAAATTCCTAGAATTTCAAAAGGTGTATTTTCACCTGTGACTAATTGCTATTAAAAAAAAAGAAAAGAAAAATTACTATTAAAATATTACAATCTCTATGCTTGAGAAATTTTTTCGTATAGAATTTAGACGATTGCTAAAGATGAAAGGAATATCTTTATCGTTTAAATGGAATCGTATATTTTCTATTACATCAGTTGATGCATTTTGACATTTTTTACAAAAAAAGTAGTAATCTATTTATATTAAAAAATATCATTAGTTTAGGAGTCATTTTAATTTTAACGTTTTAAATACCAAAACTATCAAAGGAGTCAAAATGACATGCTTCAGATATTTTATTTCTACAATTTCCGAGAAGATATAAATACAAAATTTACGTTTACTTTCATTCAGATCGAAACATAATTATTTATCGTACCACTGCAATTATCTTCATTTGTGTAAAATATATGTAACAGTTCCTTATAAATTGCTGGTTTCAGCGTTAGTACATCTTCTCACCGTTATATTCAAAGTTCATCGTTGTTTCAAATTCCATCTCGAATGATTACAACTTCCAACTTATTCTTGCCTCATCTCTCTACCGACCGCAAAATTTCACACGAAATGAACGATGAACGAACGCGATAAAACACTCTGCATAATAAATATCAAACAGGCGATTATTATCTCGAGATAACACAACGGGAGCATCCCTGTTTCTCTGCGATCTCACCCACAGCATTTGTTATCACAGGGTATCCGATCCAGGATCTTCGAGTCAGAATTGTGAGTACTCTCCTTTAATGGGCCGGATCCTTTGAAGCTGGATGTTAGCAGGAAGGGAATGGAAGGTCTCTTTAGAGCTTTGATGAGTGACGGAGGTGGTATTTCGGGTTGTACCGGCGTCCGGTGTCTCCTAGGCGAGCCAGAGGACGCGGTCGAAAAGATTCAGGCCGATGAACCCTGAACACGATCTTTCTGCCGGGAACCTGAATAGCCTCGAGAGGAGATTACGCTGTTACCAGATCGAAGTAGATTCCCAATTTGATCCCCGCTGGCTGAACCTGGCCCAGTCTTTCGGCCAGCCAGGATCAGGGGCGTACCGTGGCTCTTTGAGCTAATAAACTATCCCGTGCAGATCCCGACAATGCCGTATAATTCTTCGGCGAAGAGATAGGGGACGCTCCTAGATGCAACGCTTTCGTCTCGCTTTCCACCGCTCAATTTACCATCGCGGCATTAAATATCGTTATGACTGCGAGCACTGTACTCCTGCTTGCTGGATACTGTTTACGGAAGGACGGAATAAATTGCCGTGTCCTCAGGGACACTGCCAAGCGAGATGTCGAAATGCTTACGGGGATGTAAATACCGCGTTTCGCTTGAGCTCTACTTTTTCTGCCAACGCTGCTAACGCGCTTGTGGCGAACTTAATAACCAGGATTTTTCTCTGCCAGCGTGGATAGCCTGTTTACGAAATTTCATAATTCCCCGGAAATTTCTCTGATACGTTTGGATACTTTTAATCGCATCGAAATTCATTTTCGGTACGTACTGAAAATTACGCTGTGGTGGAAATAGGTTTCAACGAAACGAATAAATAATTGGATCTTTGGTATATGTAGATTGTTTTGAGATGACTTGCTAGAGCTAGAGGATTCTATTCTTCAAGGTCGATACGTAATTTATGGTCGTTTACGAAGAATTGTGTTTGTAGGATTTAAATTATTATTTATATTTGTTGAGGAGAACGTATCGAGTGTAACAGTGGAAAAATATATTTGTTTATTAGATATGAGTACAGTTAGCACTGCCTTCCGGAAAATAGGAGGTGAAAAGAAGATGGGGTCGCCTCTTCATCTCTAGGATATAGAAACTATTAATAACATTCAGTTACCTTAATAATTTTTAAATAATTTTCGTTATTTCCAATTGTATAGAATTTAATTTAACACATTGCACTCGTTGATTTTTCGACCAGAGAATGTAAAAATTCAAAGATTTTCTGCTATAAAGCTGACGATATATTTTAAAACAGTAAATGAGAAATCGTGTAATAATTAAAATGTAGAATTATTTAATTTCAATACCTTGTACACTACTATGTTATCTTAAATATGATCCCCAAAATTTTACTAAATAGGATAATGTGCTTCAGAAAGAAAGTAACGTGTAACTAAATCTCCATAAATACATAGATCTAAATTCCATTCTCCTAATATCTTCCAATTTTCAACCGAGTTTCTTCACAGAAGAATTATTTAAAAAATATCTTAAGATTACTATTATTAATACTCGAGCAAAATTACTCGTGATTTTTCGAATTATTCTCCACTAAAAATAGGTAAATATCAATCTTGCAACAACGTTAACAAACTATACTTTATAAATACCGAGCTAAAACAAAATTTCTCTATTTTCTCCAAATTTCTCCATTTCCCCGAATGAAGAATCCCAAATCCCCTAACCCACATTCAGGGAAAACCCTACGCTCGCGTATCTAGCTCATGGAAACAAAAAACGCATGACCTTTTAACCCCTAACTCTCTGTCAGTGAAAATGTTAAATATCATGTCTGTCCCTGTATCTAATTCTGGAGACACGATTCCAACCCCTGGTAGACAATTCCTACCCCCAGGGACGGCTTCCGTGGCATTAGGGTTCCGGTCATACTTCGGCCTGAAATGTGGAATAGGTTGCGTAGAGATGAGATCCAGGTAGAAGAGAAAGCGATACGAGAGAGAGAGGGAGAGAGAGAGAGACGTTCCGGGTGGACGTGGCGGAGGGGGTGCGAGCAGGATGTTGAAGAGGGAATTTCGGGGGACGCAGAGAAGTGGATGGGTACGGACTGGCCATGTAAAGCGGAATGAATCTCGCAGCCGCACGTGGCTTGGCCACGATCCACGCTATCCAGACCACTCCTCGCGTTGTGCAAGCTTTTTATGTCGGGAATTTAAATTAGATACAACCACTCTCCATCCACAACCACTGAAACTCGCGCCGCGCCTACCGAATCACCCCGGAGATACTCCTTTATTTCACGGCACTTTATTCCGCCCCGCTGTTTCACTAGTCTTAGCATTTAAACGAGTATTGACTGCCTGTTAGGCGCTGCGAGTATTCCGCCCGATCTTTTCCCCGGAATTATCGAGCAACCTCGTGATTCGTTATTGATATCTCGTAGTTTAACTTGCGGTAGTATCGAGTCGTTTCTCGCGACAATTCGGTTTAAGGGATTTCTAAATTTTTTGGCAATTTTTGGAATTTTGATGCTGTTTATTTTTCTGGTAATTCTAATATTCGAAATTATTTAAGGGGACAAATGGATTTCAGTTTTTTTGGTCCTTTCGAGATTGGTTTAGGGTGGTTTCACAGTTGAGATACTTTGTGTTGTTTCGTTCCCATTTCTTCAATTTGCGAACATTATTATCTTCTTTGGTATTTAATCATAAATGGAATGAACTACATGTAAGTTCAATTTTATTACTTCTTATTAAATTAATGTCCTGTAATATCCCTGATATTTTTGTATAATGACAGTATTTATTTATATTCTTCTGTACCCAGTGCAAAATAAATCCCAGCTCACGTCTCTAATCCAGAATTTCTCAATAGGTGTGACATATTACTCCCAGGGGACCTAACACAGAATTTTTGATAAGTAATATAAGCATGTATAAAACATTTAATATACATAAAGAAGAGTACAATCCAAATATCTCTGTATATTTTTCATAAATTCTCATTTTCTTAATTCCCTTAATCACTTTTTCGGAATATCAATTCTGAAATAACTCAACTATGATTCTCATGTCTGACGACATAGTGTTACTTAATACTAAACCTACCACGACCAGTAGACGAAAAAGTAAAATAAGAAAAGCTTTTGAAACATGGAACATGAGATGACATTGAAAAATTGATTATACTTCTCCTAAAGGACACATCGCAGTTACGTGTTCAAAACAACAATATTGAATGCGAAATTTTTAATTAAGAATTTCATTTCGGTGCTTTAGTATTACCACTAAATCTACCATAATCGGTAAAATAATCTATAGGTGAAATAAGGAAAGAAAAACTTAAAAAGCTCTAAAATAAGATATTAAACAATTAATAATACGTATGTTAAAAAAACATCTGAGTAACCAGTTCCATAACACCAGGTACAAACTATCCAATAAAAAATAAAAGATCGGTTATCGAAGCTATTGTTAATGTGTTATAGTGATCGCTATTCGTGATACAATGGTCCGTTTGCCATTGATTTTGTGTTCCCTTGTTTTCTTGATTCTCGGTTCTTCTTTATTATTTCCTTAACACGAACTTGTATATCTCCAATCGAAATAAATTCTGTATTCGAACCAATCATAACGTAAATTCTAAGAGCGTAATATATATAACTAGGGTGTCTTAAGATTCTCGCAAGATTTGAATTTTGAACCATTTGTACGGTAAAAATAAAACAATTCACAATTCATAGTTATTAAAACTAGAGCGTAAAGCGAAAGAAGAAGAAAAAATCCCAATTCCCAATTTTTTGTCAAAATTACATCTCAAGTGAAAAAACGCAATAAAATTTCCATGCAACGCGAGTTTATTTACTTTTCCGAAATCTTAAAGTGCCCTAAGTAGTTAAAAAGCAAAGAAATTCATGAAGAATCGGTGATTACACGAAGCGACGAAAGCGATAGAGAATCGAAGCGAATAGCGAGGACAGTGATAGGCTAGCCGCGACTCAAAACACAATAAAATTTCGATGCAACCCGAGTTTATCTACTTTTCCGAAATCTTAACGTGCCCTAAGGATTTAAAAGGCGAAGAAAATCACGAAGAATCGGTGATGCGTGGGAAGCAACGAAAGCGAGTAGCGAGGACAGTGATCGGCCAGCCGCGACTCGCGGCAAGTAGTCTGCACCGGTTTCGGTCAGCCGTGGGCTTAAGCGGCAATAAGCGGGCGAAATCAGCCGGCGGTCGTTTCGGCACGGTCGATACCGGTCGAATTCAATACGGTGCAAGATATCGAAGGTGCCTACCTCGAGGTGTAGGTTGGCCAGAGGCGTGCCAAAATGTGATTGCGGCAACATTGCGTCACCGCCACTGGTCCCGGGGTATCTTTGGAGGCTCGTCGTTGGAGAGGACGAAGTAGGATTCTCCTCCTTTCGAAAGCGTCGTTAGGGGCCTCTGGCACAAGGCCAATCACATCCACTGGCTACTGTGTATGTTTCACCCTCTGCACAGTGCCGGCCACCCTCTCCCCGTCTCTCTCTCTTTCTCTCTCTCTCTCTCTCTCTCTCTTGCCCCTTTCCACACACGGCTGCCTGTCAGCCTCGGTCCTAGGCCTAGCTCTGCTCCGCAGAGCGAATCAGGGTTTCTCGTTTCTTGTTTGCACCTATCGCCCGACTACGGAGTGTCTTTCTTCGGTGCAAACATCGGTATGGCCAATATATATCGGAATATGAGCAGGACATTGTGTACAGTGCCAGCGAAGGCTCGCGCCGATTTTCTAGTTGCGAGAAAATTACCCCGTGATCGGGGCTGCACCACTTGCACGGTAAATTTCGAATCGAACCGACCGGCTAAATAATAGCTTTGGTAAGACCGACCTGCCGATTCCGTACGCGAGATCTATTAACTCCGTCCGGTATATCGAGATTAACGTAATCGTGTTTGGAATGAATCGATAAGCATCTACTACCTCGAGGAATTCCACGTGGATTTATTGCTCCGGGAACGATGGGGAATGTAAATGTTAGTTTTCTGGCTAATGGCTGCGAATACTTTTTCGGTTATTTCGAATCCGGGAAAATGTTATTTACTACCTTGACGAGGATTCAGAAATAATCGAATTATTAAGGTAAAATTGGTAGGAGATTTCTGAAATTTGTTCTATCGTTGATTAATTATCGCGATTATAGTTACGGAGAAATTGATATTTTAAAGAATATACGCGGCTTCGCGTTAACTAATTGCTAAGGGATGAGGGAGGACCGTGTCAACGCGGGATAGAGGAAAATTTAGCTGAAGTTTAGGCTGTGTTAACACGAACACGACTGGTAAGGGGTTAATTAGTGGTTTTATGGGATTATGAAATTGTTTCGGGTTATAAATGAGGAAGGTTTATAAACGTTACTTTTTAAAGACCTCTAAATGCTTCTTTTTTCTTTTTAAAGGTAAATAAATGGGCAGGTAATGGAAACCACGTATTTTCTTAAAGAAAAAGAAAAACGTTTAGATTCATTTAAAAATAATTGCAATTTTAGCAGTCTTAATATATGTTAACGAAATCTGTTACTATTGTATAATTGGAGCAACCCATCCGTCAAATTGAAGGATTCCTAGTGAACCTAGTATTAAGGAGATAAGATAATGTAAACCTAGTGTTACCTAGTATTAAGGAGATAATGAGAGCTATCCCCTGTTATTGTAAAGTTACTGGAGATATAAAACTGTATAATTTAATTTTTCGAAATTCATAAAAATTTTAAATTTTGTTGAAAATTGAAGGCAATTTTTCTGCTTATAAAAATCACTTTCTAAAAATTAAGAAAAAATCTGATAAATTGTACAAATTATTTTTGAAGATTTCATTAAAATTTAAAAGATAGTGCAAGTTTCTTTATACTAATCATATCCTTTGAGACAGAAACTATATTAATCAACATACTGACTATTCTAATCTATCATAAAATAACTAACTAAAATAACAAAGACAAATCAACATCGACAAAAAAATTCAACACTGCTCAGAAACTAATTATAATCAAACAAGATTGGAAATTCTCAAAAATTTGTTCAGCTTGTCCAACAGAATTCCATTTCACCCTCAAAACACCTTTCTATACTCGTGACGGAACGAAAAGGAATATACCAAAAAAAATTTCGCAGGAAGAACTCATAAATCAGCACACTGTAAACGGTTGAAGTAAACGCGAACATCTACATCGAGCACGATCCACAGAGTTTGCTACCTGCGATTCAGTTGGTATCCAAGTCAGAGAGAAAGAGGGTAGAATGGTTGAACTGGAATTAGAAGTGGAGTTTGAGGGAACGAGTGGAGTTAGTTAGTATGCTAATCCCAAAGTGGAAACACTTAAATTCATTACACAAACTACTAATTACAAGGATAATGAGCTATCGCTAATCGCCGAAAGAATTACATCATCCCTCCTGCACCACCACCCCCTGCGCTGACCCGCGCTGCTTTCTGCCCTTGGAAAGGGGCTGCACCATGGAAATTCGCGGTTGCAGCGTCATGGATCGAATTGATGTATTCGCATCAACGAAACGAGCGTGGCCTTAGGGGAAAGGTCTTTTGCATTCAGCCGAGAACGATCTTCAGCTCACGTTTTCGGGCCACGACTTGGGAATTATATCAAAAAGCGATTTTGATCATTGACATTCAGCAGGCGGCGCCGAGACGTGAGTTCCGGTGTGGTTGTGCAAAAGTTTAACGTATTAATTACGGAAAGTTCCAACGGCCCTGGTTTCTTTTCTCAGGCCGCTTGCGCCACCGTTTTCCTCCTCCCCTTTTCACCACCGCCCTCCACCCCCTTTCTTCTTCGTCTTCGTCGCCGACAGACCGTATCGCATTACTTAATGCCAATGCCGGCACGAGCTACCAGCTTTTAACGAGGTGAAACGTTTGACGCCTCGTAAAAGGACCGGCCAACCTGGCTTTTCTTTCAATTTCCCCGGAGGAGAAGCCCCTCGACGTTTACGACACTGAATTATACCGATTGGAAGTTGATTCTAATCACCGGCGAATTCCGAACCGGATACTCCTGCCAATGTAGGATTGATTTTCCTTGGTTTCTATTGTTGAGTTGTTTTTCGGACCTTTTTTTACTTTTTGGCGGATGATATTTCGTTCCTGGAAATTATTGGGTCGTTCGAAAAGTCATTTCGTTTTTTTTTTTGTTTCTCTTTTTATGCGACTGAAGTGTGAAGTTGGCTGTAATCAAATACAATTAGGTTACCTAAATTGGAAAAAGGAAATGACTTTTCGAACGACTTAATAATTTAATGCTAATTGTTTCAGGATGAGGAATTAGTTTCGTGTAACTTCATTTAAGAATTGTGATTTTTGCGATTTGTTTGTGTTTGAGTAAATGTCGCAAATGACTATTGTAATACTATTATTGTGCAATATTAATATTATGTAACTATATACATAGTATAGAAAGATATATTTTTCATATATTTTTATTTTCTTTTCACGACTGAAAGATGTGTCGTACTTTTGAAAATATGCATTTTGAAGTATGATACTATTTAAAAAAATATTATTATTAATATTTGCATCCCAAAATTGTAACAAAATTTATAACGAAACGTGAAAAAATGCATTCAAATGAATTCTTGAAATATAGTATACATATTAAGTAGTAAATGTAAATAATTGCTGCGACGAGTAAGTCTAATTGTAATTAATAAAAAATTGAATACGATTCTTTCTATATACAGATATATATTTCGAATTAAAAAACAATTTTTAAGGAACTAGCAGATTATGACGAAACATCGAATATACTGCGAAAGTTCAATTAAAATTTGCATATAGGAAGAGATAATTATACGACAATTATAATAATGAATTCATGAAAGCTGTTGAATTAGTTCATTTCAAGGTTGCGTTAAGTTTATTTATAAATCTCTTTCGCCTTTTTAACCTCCTACTTGAAAATATCGGACTGCTCTCATGGCACAGATTATACTCGAAATAAGATAAAGAGTAATTCTGCTCCTAATTGCTCGTAATGGGCTTTAATCTTGACTTGAATCATAATTGCGATATATAAACTCAAGAATTTTAAAGTACACCTCACGTATAATGTATCCACATATTTTCAGCTAATATATCGCGCTGCAAACATCGCGAGGTATGGAGTTAAAATCATTTATCAACCTTTCAAATCCATGTATTATTTTCTGTGCGTTATACTTCCCGAATAAATAATGGTATTTTCCTCGGTTAAATTTTCGTGGATTTAATACTACCTTTTCGTTACCAACCCAAGCAACTGCAAATGACGTTTAAATTTGGGGTTATCGATTGGTAACAGGTGGAAACAAAAATTTGAATACTCTACTTTAAATGTCGTTCATAAATATCGCAAAAATATTACAATTACAATTTCTACGGTAAAAATGAATTACTAAATAAATGTAGATATTCGTGCAATTTCTAATTTTCTTCACAAAAATCAAAATTTCATATCGTTATATATTAGGTTGGAGTAAACGAAATCCATTATTTTTATAATTTTAAATGGATTTCTTTTTCCTTAACAATAAATTATATTAGGCTGGGGAAGAAGAAATATTTCAGGCCATACAAAATAACAAAATTAAATTAAAGTATTAAACAATACTATTATTAAGTAAAAATATTTAATTGAAAAGTGCCTCGTACTATGTAATATTCCATTAAACTACTTTACACTATGAACGATTTACAAATCTACATCTTCGTTTAAAGTTGATCACGTTTCAAAATTAACGATATATATTTTTTTCGAATCAGTCTAAATGAATCTAAGTATTTATAAAATATATCAGACAATAAAGAATTCCAAAATTAAATTAAAATCCTAAAAAAACACTATTATTATGTAAAAATACTTAATTGAAAAATGCTTCGTGCTATGTAATATTCCACTAAACCACATTACACTACAAACAATTAACAAACCTACATTATCGTTGAAAGTTAACTGAAACTCACGTTTCAAATTCAACGATATACACTTTTCTCGAAACCTCAAAAAATGTTACCAAAAATACTTGCTGTTCGATACCGAACATTTATAACTAAACATTTTTTCACTTCCACCTACGGCATCCTTGACCCTCGCGGTGCCATTCGGTCGGTCCTCGGTGGTGGCCAGGTAATACACAGACGAATAAATAGTTGATAGGGACTAAGAGGTCCCATAGTAGTACATTTCTGCCTGGAGTAGGATCCACACTTGGACTGACCGGTTGGACCGGGCATAACTTTACCACGGTCCACAAGGGGCCACGGGGGATGAGGGTGTAGGGAATAGCAGTAGCAGGGGACGTGACTGGCCTGCCAGGGGTGGCATTACGCCTAGACGAGCCCGGATCAGCGATACGGCGCCAATCCCTAACCAGTCTCGACCTCCGAAGCACGTATATCGTTACGCTCATGACGCCATGCGCCATGCAACCAAGTCTATCTTCTCCAACCGTCTACACCAGCCCGTATATCTATACGTAGATCGAAGCTTGCGAAAATTTTCTGTCGCTCGAGAAAGGAAAATTTCGTATGCCTGATGTGAGTCGAACCAAGGTAGAACGTTTCAGGGTAGACCGTAGATCGAGAAGAGAAGTTCTTCCTACTCATCTGCGTTCCAATGTCACGGTTTGATGAAAGGGAAAAAGAAGTCTGCGGTTGTTACGTAGAAGTACCGTAGATCGTGTAAGGAATCTGCTTCTGCAAGTGGTTTGGGGAAGAATTCTTCCTTCTTTTATTCATCAGAGTCTCTGGATCTTCCGAAATTGTAGTGGAGGCTTTTATTTTTGAGATGAACAATTTTCAACATTCACGGCTACACGAAAATTTGTCGAATACCTTTTATATGGTATTCGAAAAATGTTGAAGAGATCAATGGTGTGCAGAGATATTGTAGCTAAATTTGCTGTGGAAAAGGGTACGATTTTTGTATGTCTTCTTCTTCTAAAATCGTCAATTAATTTCCAAGGTATCGAAGAAAATATGTTTATTTTTTATCGAAAAATTTAAAAGTTGATTGTTCACACTCTAGATATACAGAACTAACGATAGAAAGAAACACTGTGTTTAACATCTTTCTGAAATCTATGTGGTCCGAAGTTTCATGAAAATCAATTATTCAAAATTTTTTAAG
>NIJG01000059.1:109376-122359 GCA_002201625.1 Euglossa dilemma | reverse complement strand
AATACAGGAAGATGGGCATACGAAAAGACACGGCAGTATATATTTGTGAAATCACTTGCTTGGGAAATTTTTCATTGCGTCAACTTAAATAGGACACACACCAAAATCAGTGTGTTTGTTGAACACTAGAATTACCGAGCTATAATAAGTAGTTACGTATATTTTACACAAATGAAGACAATCGTAGTGGTCTTAGATACACGAATGTTTCGATTAGAATGAAAGTAAGCATAAATTTTGAAAAATCGGTTAACATATACCCAGAAATTATAAAAATAAAATATTTGAAACGAGTCATTTTGATCTTTTTGGTAGTTCCAGGGTTAAACAAATTTGTGTGTCTTAGGGAATTTTAATTTTATTATAAAATAAAATTGACGTTACAATAGAGTATACGTAATTGCGTAAAATTATATTGAAATTAGTCTTTTTTCAAAAATTATAGACTATGTCTGACCAGTTCCTAATAAAATTTATCCCAGCTTGGTTAAAGGAATTATTTTGTTCTTGTTGCTTTCGCTTTTAAGGGATTCTTTTGTGGATTACTGCGATGAGATTTCGACATTCTTGAAATATTTTACATTCACACGCGAGATGATAATTTCTTCTCTGCAACCGGAAATATCACGAATTAAATAAAATTGCGCTTAAATAAAAAAACTTAATTATTTACGTAACTGAGAAAAGAATATTTTGTAATTTATTCTCTTTCACTGATCCATAAGGAAAAGAGAAAAAAATAGTCGTTCCCCTTTGTTCCCTAGAATATTAAGCTTAATTCGTATTATATCCTGTATTCATTTTGAAACCCTTAATAACCTACCCCTTTGTCTGCCTGCACAATAAGTTCGCTGCACCACGAATTATTTTACGCAAATTGAATCTGGAAAATTAATTTTTTATCTAATGCTCAGTTTGTATCGTAACAACGTATTCCACTTTTCAAACATTATTTAAACTATAATTTTCAAAATAAAAACTTTCTCGAAAGCCAATTAATGCGATTAAAATCAATTTAAAACGAAGAAAAATATTCCTATGTAAAAAATTAATCAACAAACCTATTTGCAACTCGAACTAATTATTCATCATTGCTTCAAAAATCCACGAAATACGTTTCCAAGGCCAGTCAACCCAAAGTCAAAAAAAAAAAAGGGGGGGAAGAGAAAGAAAAGAGGAAAAGAAACGTCGAGTTACAGAAAATTCAGCGAACGAGATTTCCTTAGAAATTCTCTCAATAAAGTTTTCCTCTATTTACCTGGCCGATATAGCCGTTCGAATATTGTAAGAATTAAAAAACTTGCAACAGCCGCATCGACGTTTCTTTCAAGGTTATGCCAGCCTGAATCCAGCGGCCCTTTGAACATTCAGAAGGCGGCACGAATACAAGCTTAAACCGATGGTGTGAAAACCATTGAAAGAACCCGGAGTCTCTTTTCCTCCCGTGACTCTGGAAGTCACGTTGCTGTCGTTACCGTCGTCAACGAGATCCGGCCGATGTCGTCGTACTCGTCGTCCCTTCGAATGTGAAAAGACGAAGGGGTTGGGATGGTGAATGGTTACGCCATGTGCCGCATCGAAAGCCTCTAGGTCCGCCTAATGCCCCATCCATTGCCTTCCGTAATAGCACCCTAAGGAATTAGCGATAACTACGATCACGTGTCGCTAAACTCCTCGGTAGTCGCACCTCCCTGGCTACGTGTCGAATCACTTCGACTCGAAAACTTGCCACGTGCGTTTTCTTTTATCTTTCCACCACCATCCTTTGGAAATCGATGCTAATGTGATTACACAATTCCAAATATAAAGGGAAACGTAGAGAATAGCGTGGCTTTTATTCACGTGATGCGAAGTTTACGTGTATGAGGAAATCAAATTTTTGAATACGGATGGATATTGGTATTTCTAAATGGTCTTTAGTAATTATTGCAGATAATTTCTGTATCAGTTTGATAATTATTTTACTGGGTTAGTTATTCGAGATTTTTATATTTTATATTGTATAGGGTTGGAATTTTGAGGATTTTGAAATTTAGGTTAAAAATCGGGGAACGATAGTGAAATGATGAAAGTTATGGAATAATGTAATAAAATATTATGATTTAGTGGGGAAGAAGATACAGAGAGAAATTTTGGTGGTAACTAGGGCAAAATTTCGAAATCGGTGATACTTGATGTTTACCGAGCGCCAATTAAAAACTGTTCGCACTTAATTAAAGGATTTTAGCAAAGTCTGTGGAACATCTGCACGGTACCAGGCCCGTGTAAAGGGATCAATACCGTATACATATATGTAACTGTACAAATAACAGACGACTCCGATATGTTTACATTTAGCCAAAACATAGTTAGTTATCCTGGTCTCTCAGTGGTTTCTATTGATTCGTATGATAAACTGATAAATTGACTTTAACCGTTGCCGAATAATACGAATATAATCAAAAGAAAATATCGAAATTACTACAACTGCAATTGTCGAATTTTAGTTTCTTCTCGTCACCTCTACTAGGCTATTAGAAAGCAGCTGTGTCGAATAATTAAAAATGAAAAAGAAATAATTAAACGAAAGATACACAAATCTGGCTCTGTAACTCAAATACTGAAAGTTTTTCGTTACTCAACGCTATACAACTGCAACCGAATCTCCGAGAATTGTTTACGTGTTTATCTCAGCCAAATAGCGAGTGTGCAACATAATCTGTACAAGATAAAACTGCTTCAGAAGCAAGAACACGAATTCAGCTAACCAATAAGCAAGTATTAAAATGAAGAATAAAATTCTCGTTGAAATATTTCAATCGCTCGAAGTAGTATGAAAATTTTCAGCTCTCTATCACTAAGTTTCCCATTCTTCGTAACAACGTTACCACGAAATTCTCTGTGCTTTATACTAGAATATAACACGATTCTGGTTTTATACAATCGATTCTGATTTTACGTAAAAAAATACGTCGAAAACGTGGAATAAAATTTTTTCCTCTGCCGTTTCGTTTTCGAGAAAATTGACTTTAAACATTTATGAAGCGGAATATTCTTTTAAATTGACATAAGCGCATGCTCGCCGCGCAAACGTTCAGTATCAATTTTCTCAGAAACGAAGGCTCGTACGAAAAAATCGCTCTTCGCAATTTCGCCTTGTTTTTTCGACGCCGAGTCGCCTCCGTCCTTATCTCCCAGCCATTTCGCAGGACACCCTGTATGTCGCGTTCAGACGAAGTTGCCTTTACGGAGCCTCTGGGGTGGTAATGGCACCCTCGAGTATGTGTACCGACGTTTTCAGTTTACACGGAACCGCGAACCCACGAGCTGGTACCTCGTTGCTCGTCGCGCAGATCCTCGCCGCGGATCCGGCTCGTGCATGTAGGCTAATCTCTTTTCTTCGCGCAGATCCAAGGGAAAAAGTGTCGTGAGTTATTCATAAGCGTGCGGCACGCCTTTGTTCTGGAGGTGTTGACCAAAACGGGTCGAGATAGAAGCATCCTCGACAGTACTTACAGCTACGCGCGGCGAGGCAAGATGACGTGTAACGATGACTAATGGCCGCTTCCCTCCATCACCAAAGGCTCATCAACCATGACTGGTGCCAAGTACCAACCGTATAAATGGATGTGCACACCGTGTACCTTCGTCTGGGGAACAAGATCGCATCGCTCATCCAACGACGGGGAATGACTTATAATGACAGCCCGCGAATGGGGAGGTGTTCTAACTGAATTAAAGATCGGATAGAACTAGATTAAATAGCGCCTGCGCTTAGAATTATCTTTCGAAGATAAACCGAAGATATTTAGGTATTTTAGGTCGTACGATACTCCGCGCAGGAGTTGGAAAATTTTGGGGAATATTCGCGGAATTTTAGTTATGCTGTGGAAATAATAACGAAAATGTGCAGCTGCTTTTGGGAAAATTTGACTTATTTATTTTCATTCTGATACTCGGTACACAGATACTCTGGCTTTTAATATTTGGAAATGTGGTTTTGTTTAAATAAATAAATACAATATAAGTAAGATATGTATATGGATTTTGTTAAATATAAAAGAAATTAATTTTTGAACTATCCACTATAGGAGAGATATTAGATGACAAAATTTATTTTTGAACATAGAATTAAGATTCTATTTTATAAAAGAATGTTCAGATTCTTTCTTCCAAATTTCTCAATATTGGGTGAACCCGGATAAAAATGTAGTACAAATGCATTTTTACCGTAAACCATACTAATGCAAGAAATAATGCGTAAGGTCTATATTCCTCTAGAACCTTTAGTTGTGAATTTCCAGACATTTTAAGGTGCACCCAACCCCAAGGTTTATATTAAGCTAGAGTTTTTGTAGAGTTGTGAATTTCTAAGCCCTTATGGGTACACTCGACACCGCGTTTTAATATTCGGAACCATAATAAAATTCCTGCCAAAATTTTATTTTTCCCCCAAGCGACCTCAAAATGAACATTCTTCTCTGAAATTATCACGCGTAATAGTATAAAAAATGTAATCAATATTTCATTTCCAACTTGTACATAAACATTTTATCATTTGTTAAGTTTCTTTCACTCTGATTTCATATTACAAAATTATTATGTGATCTACAATATATTTCATCCAAAAAACATTTATCGTAGAACTCGCATCTACCAGTTCTTCAGCCATACCGATTTCTGCACCAGCACAGACAAGCTTACACTGCACATTTCTGCAACTTCCCTGCCCCGGCGTTTTACAATCGAGAACTATCATTAAACTTCTTGCCTCGCCGGCAGACAAAGGCGCAAACAAGGCGAAACCTGTGAAACGCTAGACGATTTCGCGAAAAGCTGCGACACCATCGAGGGCCAGCATCGAAAGGCAAACGGCGGTGAAATCCCGTCTAAAATAAAAGTTCAATATGAGACGCGGAGGCAGGATGAAACCGCGCGCGAGTGGTCGTGGAATTATCACAATTACAAGGGCAGGAGAGATATAAAATCCGGCAGGCAGGGAAAATCCAAGGGATTAAGTGTATCTATATCCGAAGAAATGCTGCAAGTTAAACGAATTCAACGGCGATGGGCTTTAATGAAAAATGTCCTGAGCGCGGCGGATGATTCTCTTTCGGCTTCCTTTTTCCTTCGGTATTTTCCAGAACGGCCGCCGCGCGCCGGAGAAAAGGCAGAAGGCCGGGAAAGGGGGGAGGAGGAAAAGGAAAATAGAGGAAAGGGAGGAAAAAAGCGGCGGAGCACCGGATGGAATATCGTCACTCGTTAAATTACTTTCTCGTTGTGCGCGCCGGTAGAGCATGATGAAAATTAACCCGGATTCCCGGTGAGCCGTGGCCCGACTTACTTTATTACGCAGATACGCGCGCAATGGTATCGCATTCATTATAACCGGCCGCGCGCGGATCGTTTTCCCTGTTTTCCCGATGGCCGCTCGACTTTTTATTTCGAAATTACCGGCACGCGCTTTATGCCGCGGCGTGTATACACGGCCGTGGTTTCGCGTCTATTATTTCCGACGCTTTATTCCCGGCTTTTCAACGGATGAACCGTAAAGCAATTTTGAGATACACCGCGCGCGCGCCGCACTTAACGCAGCGTGAACCGCATAATAGAATCCCTCGCATGAAAAGCGCTCCTCTTTTTCTATACGCCCCTTCCCGCGTTTACAAATTTCACCCCCTAACCCCCCCGACGCCGTGTCGCGTTCCACCGACTGTACCCCGACGCGGGACCACCGTGTAACGGACGAACGAACATAATATACAGTGACCGCGAAACCGTCCTCTTCGATGTCCACGAGTCACCCTTGCGTCGGTCCAACTTCCACGTTATCTACGACTATCGTCGGAGCGACTTCGATCAATCGCTGAAAACGGAGAAATGAATTTTGGATATCTTTTATCGCTTTATCGCAGAATTTTCGTAATCGTTGAAAGGATACCAAGCGCGGTTATATTTGCCCGAATGTGGATAACGCAGTTGATCAGTGAACAGGAAAGGCAATAAAATTTATTGGATTAAAGTGGAAACTTTGTGTTGGAATCTTCGCGCCAAAAGTTGAGAATTTTAAATGGAATTGTTTATTTAATCCTTTTAGTGCTGATCGATTATATATCGCAACACTAGTGAAAAGTGCTAACGAAATGTTATACACTTTTTGTAAACGTTATAAATGCTATAAGTATTTTTTCAGTAACGTTATACTAGCTACAAGACTCACTTGTTCTGTAATAGATTTATCTGATTCTTGGCATGCATCATGGAGTTACCCTTTTGTTCTCAGGTCCGGTATTAGTTATTTTATTAAAAATGATTGTAATCAAATGATAATTATTCTTATGTGCAAATATTGTTTATGGGAGAAAAACTTGTTTCTATATTTTTCATCATGTTTTNGTTCGTTGCCAGGTCCGGCATTAGTTATTTTATTAAAAATGATTGTAATCAAATGATAATTATTCTTATGTGCAAATATTGTTTATGGGAGAGAAACTTGTTTCTATGTTTTTCATCATGCTTTGTATTGATATTATTCGTATGATTTTCAATAAATATTAAGATACTATTGGTATTATTTTATTCATTCTTCATTTCGTAATACGCTGCTTCCTCAATTTTTAATATGTCATTTTTAGTTTGGTTTTTATGAACTTTTCCCCAAACCTTAGCAAATTCGTCAAATTGGTTCGGTATTCGTCGCATAGATACGATACTTTTACTCGGTACTAAAAGGGTTAATATTTAGATTCTACGCAAAAAAATATGAAACTTTTCTCTTGAACGATTTCTCCGATAATGCAGTCATTAAACGGAAAATGATTTGTACGTTAAGAGGGTTTTATATAAATTGAATCTTCGCGCTGAAAGTTAAGAATTTTAAACGCAATCTGATATTTATTATTTAATATTCGGATTCTACGCAAAAAAATACGAAACTTTCGTCTCGGTCAGTTTCTCCGAAAACGCGATCATTAAACGGAAAATAATCTGAACGTTGCGAGGGATATACAATTTCTCGCTCTTGCTTATTTATATACTCACAAACGTTGAATTCGTGAAATAAACCACTCCACTTATCCACGCCGACTCCTGGACACTTAACTGGACACCGGTGTATTTCCTTTTTCCATATTTTTTATTTTTATTTTTTTTTCTCTGCTAATCGAATAGACAAGAGCAATCGGTGAGGCCAGGCCTCTTCAAAGGAATTTACTCGAATTTACTTCTAACGATTGTATACCCCGCGGGGTTAAGCGAGCGTATATACGTGGCTGGAGAGTAATTACATGCAAATTATATGAATAAATATCGAGAATTTTCAGCGAATTTTCCACAGCCTCGGGCGTCCGCCGCGTCCTCCCCGCGAGCGACGGCAAAGCGGGCAGAGACGAGAAGCAGGTATCCCGATCGCGCAGTAGACACCGCGCGGAGCCGTCCACGGGCACAAAGCGGCCTTTTGCCGGTGTGCGTTGGCAAGCGTGTATCATCGGCCGTGCATCGAGCATGCACGCGCGTCCCCACTCGCGCTTTCGGTATAATATCGCAAACTGGGTGCAACGTAAACAATTTATACCGGCGGAGCGGAGGCACCGAAACCCCGTACACGCGTATATATTTCAGTGTCATTTTAATTTGCGCACTCGGAATATTTTACCATCGCATTTGCATCCGCATTACAGCCGGCGCAATGTAATCTCGTCGATATTTTGCGCTGCGTCGCGGAAACGCTCAACCTACCTTCCATTTTAATTATTTTCGCCCCGAAAGTAGATACCGGGCTCTCGGACAGGGGCGCGGAAAATACCGGAGTCCCGGTGCCGGCGCGGTGGAGGGGGAAACGGTAGTGGTGGGGATAGGACGGGTCGGGGTGCGTAGCCGGCAGACAGCAACGGTGCCGGCTCTAGCGAACTCGGTTCGGCAAAGATGTGCATTTTCCACGAATATTTCTGCTCTTTATTCGTCTTGCCTGCTTACCGAGAAACGCCGGTTCATAATGGGCAGGCGCCGCATACTCGGTGCTCGGAAAGTACACGGACGAGCACCACGTCTCGAACAATAGGCGGGACTACTATGCCGGCGTACTATGCGAACTACGCATCGGATATTTACGTGCTTTATATATCAGTTTCACGACGGGGAATCCAAGATAAATACCAAGTACACCGGCCGCCTGCCTGTTCGGGAATACCTTGCGAGCACGGTGTACTCGCGTTCAGAAAAATACCGGAAATTGCGCTGTTCGACTTCCGAACAATTCCTCCCTGATGCATGACGCGTACCTTCCGCCCGGAAGCTCCCGCTAACGTCCACGGTTTTCGCGTAATGACAAATGGATCGCGTTGCGAGATTTCCATTCCGTTCTGCCTCTTTGATAGAATGCTTCTGTTTTTTCCCCCTCCATTTGCGCAGTCGATTATATAACTGGGTGATTGGATGGGAAAATAACGGAAGATACATTTTTGTTTCGGGTATTCATTTGCTTTTAAGATATCGATTCGAAAGTTTATTTTTTGTCGATTGAATTTTGATTTTAAACGCTTGTATGCGGGAGGAAAATTCATTTTTTATGGGTAAAGGTTTTCGGTTCGAAATGATAATAGGTATAAGTTATAGTACATATCTAGTATAAAAAAAACGCTAGTGGGTTTCTTCGCAATAGGTCATCGTTTTTTAGACATTTCGATTGGATGTTTTGTACACATCTAGTAAACGAATTATTTAACTCTTTACATTCAACGATTTTGTCGTTGTACACGAGTTGAAATTCAAAGATTCTCTGCCACAAAGTCGACGATATTTCTTAAAAGAGTAAATCATCGTATAACAATTATCACGTAGAATTATTTAACTCTAATACTTCGCATGCTATTATATTATCTTAAATGTGATATATTAATTAATATCGGTCTCTAACAGTTCATTAAATGGTAACTGTAGGTTGCCTCTTGAGTGCAAAAGGGTTAATGATCTCTTCTAGAATAAGTTGTGAGTAGTGTAGCTTGTCAATGTTAAAGTGCTAAGTAAATCTCCTTTTTATTTTTTGGATTCTGATTAGTATATTCTTTCTTAGAAGTAAAGTAAAACACGAAGAAATAATGGTATAATTTGAAACATTTCCAGAGAAAACTAGTTCTGAATTAGGTTTGGGTTATTACAAGAGTTGGTCAGTCTCTTGCACTGCAATCCATTTCATTGTCACTTGTGCAATTAAAATTATATTTAATTTATAAATCATTCCTTCTCTTTCTACAATCCTATACCATATGTACTATAATAGGATCATTTTGTTCGCGTTCCTGTTCGATTATCCAATTGCAATTTCTACGAATGATTGGAAATCAACGGAGAAACGGACGCGCGTCGGTTTCATTAATTCGAAAAATATGGCGTACCGTGCGTCGGAACGTCGTTAGAAAAAATGAAATTTAATCCCCGTATTTATTTTCGCAGTTGATCAACGTTATGAACGTTACGGTCGTTAAATGGTCGAGGAATGACGAAAAAATATTTGAATTCAGGCGACCGTGGTGAAACACGCGATAAATCTCTGAAACGCTTGTTCGCGCGATACGCGTTTAGAGTTAAATATAATGGGATAATACCAGCGGCGTGAAGCCACAATCTAAACTTGCTCTCAGTTATAATCCGGCGTAAACACAGGCCACGCTAAAACCTCGTAACAAGTTTTAAATATTATGGAAGGGATTACGCGCAACACGCCAACAGTTTTGATGGACACGCTATTCCAAATTCCATTTGTTCTTCGACCTGCTTCGTATTTATACGCCGCTATAAACACGATCTTATAGCAACTTCCGCGGTCTCACCTCGTGCCGTTATGATTCAGAATTGCTGGCAGAAATCGAGATTTCTCTGATTCGATTTGTCGAATCAATTCGCTCGTATATCGAGGCTGAATTTTCCGGGAACATTGGAAAGACTTTTTATACCGATATTTATTTGTCAAATTCCTGGGACTGAACGTTTTATATTTCATTGGTCATAGCTTCTGGTTTTAATCCATGAATTTGGCACAAATGGATCGTTGGGTAATAAAACATTAACTGAAGAGAGTAATTTGGGGCCACGTGTCCTATATGATATTAAAATTACAATTCTATCAAAAACCGAAACTTAAACTCGGTTTCTAAAGATTTACATTTATCTCATATAATGTCAAAAATTAATTTCAAATTGGATTTGGAAATACTGAAACTTACTTCCCGGAGAAGGTCTATACCTACCTCGATGTTAGTGTAATGTAACGTACGATGTTGATGTAATCATTTATGCTTAGGTGGGTGAGGGATGAAACATGCCTTCGTTGAAGACGTTGGGACCATTCGTGGGCCTTACTCAAAGGCAGGTTCGTCAAGACGCGACTATTTTGGGGAACAGTTGGTCTTTGACACATGAAAAGAACAGTCGACCTTTTAGATTTTGATTCTGATAACCAACTTCTTTACAATTACAGAAATGGGACTGAACCTTCGTGTCAGTTGTATTTGAAATTTTAGACAACATTTTTTTCACGATTTGTCACATTTGCGAAATTTGGATACTTTTGGTACGCCATTCAGGGTGTGTGTTTGGTAAAAACTTTTGGAAATTTTTAGACACTTTTAAAGTATTTGTAAAAATGTTTGACCGACTAGAGGAAAGCTTAGATCAATTCTCCATCACCGAATTGCAACGTTTGTGCGTGAAAGAAGCCTTTCCACTGATGATAACAAGAATGATCTCATCAAGTGACTATTGACAATAAAGTTATTCAGTAATAATCAATCTTTCTCGTTTTGATCCCAACAACCAACTCCAACCCTTGAGTTAAAAATGCATCACAAGCGTAAAGATTCAACCAAAAACAGTTCTCCCTTTCCCAAGAAGGTCCACGTGATCACGGCCAGTCCAGAATCCCCGTTTCCTCCGTTCCACCCAAGGAAACTAGCTCATAGCTACACGCGCACAGCCTGGTATATTAATTACATGCAGAAGGATCGGCGATAGCGAGGCGAATTAAGCTCGTCGAATAACAGAATTCGTTAATGCCTCTCGCGTGAGGAAGATCGATTGGATTTACCTTGGTGGTAGGCTAACGCAATTCAGCCTAGTCCCTCCCCCTGGCGGCGTTTTGGCCCCGTATACAGCTCGCCCTCGAAACTTCCTCGCACGAATTAACCCGCAGACCGTGTGCACGCGTGCAGCGAAAACCAGAAGCACATCTTGTCGTAACGAGACGGAGCGGTTAGGTATAATGCTTGTAACGAGGCTCGCACCCTCTGGCGTGTTTGTGGTGTAACGTCACAAAGTTACATTCTACGTGAGCCTGAGCTTACCACTGCGTGTGTGCACGGGACGAGGGTTGCAACTGCCGACTCTCACCAGGTGGTCGGTAATAAGTTCGTACAAGTTGCCGCCGGGTCTGCACCTGCATCGCGCGACAGCCTTCTACGCTTTTACCCTTGTCCTTCTGTTCTCCTATCGGCGCACTCGTTTCCACTTTGACCGCGCGCATTTCGAACCACTGAGATTCCATCTTAACCTCTCTGCCGAAATAGCTGATTTGATAGATAAATGAATCTTACGTGAAAGATGTCGTTTTTATTTGCTGCTTTCAGAAAGCGATTCATATGTCGAAGTGAAGTGTCTGAAACAGGAGTGGAGGATGCAGCAACATGGCACAATCAGAGAGAACAATTTGACGATTTATTATAAATCAGAGAGATATTTAACGATATTTATAACGAAAACATCGTTAATATGTGTGTAAAAGGTTCTAATATGATGTTTGGAGGTCTTTAGTTGCTTGTGATAACCTTGAGATGATTCTTCGATTAACTCACTAGCGCCACCACGGCTCGTATCTACGATAACTGTACTGAATTACTTTCTAACTTGAATATATAATAGTTACAGTAAGCATTTGAATATTTTTGTATATTTGTATAATCCCGAAATATTTTATTTATATACAATCTTTCTTATAAGAGTATAAAATTAGTAATTTAGAAAGTCTCGTTATTACAACTGTAGGAAGTATAATGATAATTTTGAAAATCATTCACCTCCACCTCCATATCGAATAGATAATTGGCAAATTTTGGAACTAGATGATATCGTATCCCTCGTTACTCAACAATTCTAAACGCGTTGCTCTAAACCACATAACAATATATCAGTGAAATAATCAATGATCACAAATTAATACTAAAAATTTCCTTCGTGCACACACGTAAAAATCATCCAGATTTATCTCGAAACTTAATTAACGGCGACATAGTGACTTTTCCCGCCATATATTCGCGTTCACTCGTCTCTCTTTCTCTCCCTCTCTCTCTGGCGATTTATAAAAATAAATATAACTCGTCGTATAATTCACGGACACGTCGGGGCGAAAATCGTTTTGTATAGAAAGGCCATAATTCTGCAGGAGTCGCAGGGGTATCTCTGACAGACGTATAAAACATCGGCGTCCTGAAACTCCGGTGAAAGTAGCTCGTTCGTATTATCGAACCGTATAACGCGCAATATTCCAGGCTGTAATACGCCCTTCTATTTCTAGGCTGTATCATGGACGGTTTACTAGGTTCTCAGGAAAATTCGATATATCACACGTGGCGGGGGACTATCTTCGACATAAATTCTGGCCGCGCCTCTGGCCGCGGCGCGATATTAAGAAAATCCAATTTCCTTGCCGCTGCTAGCCTGCGCGACTGTTAGAGAGCCCCGGTTTTCCTGCATCGACGAGGCAAATCTTACGAGCTGGGAGTTAAGTTTACTCTCAGTTTACACGGCAGTCTAGGGGCCCGGCGCGCAGGACAGCCTCGGCGACTTCTGATTTGTTGCGCAAACATTTCGGCTCATCCCCGCCTGGCTGTTCCTATCCTCGCGAAACTTCATAGAGGAAATTGCTGTGAACCGGATGGCGTGCCACGGGGTAAGACGTTCGTACGCGCGAGTACGATGAGTACGCGGTTATGTCTGGCGGACTCTTAGCTTGGCAG
>NIJG01000059.1:39415-102813 GCA_002201625.1 Euglossa dilemma | reverse complement strand
TAATGCAGAAAATTTCCCTCGGTTCGTCAATTTTTATTGTTTTGTATATAGTCGATCTATCGTTAACTTCGTTTCTCGTCCGGAAAGGTTTATTACTGATAATGAACGATAGCGACGCCCAATTTTCACGAAATAAATAGTGCCCAGGATAAAGAACATTTATCTGTCAGCATTTCGACGTTTTGATCTGTCGTCGATTTGGTCTTTTCTGCAATTTTTCTATCGACCTTTCAGCGTCTCAACACTTCGGCACCGCAAACGAATGAGATACAGACATATCTGATAACTTACAGTCATATTCACTTTCTTTTTCACCATGTATTAGAATGGATTGTATTTTCGAATTATATCACAGAAGTTAGGAAATTTTAGTATTTTACTCGCAAATAATAATTGTTCAGAGAAAATTTGTATATCGCTAATTCATTTTATCTATCCGCGATGTACATTTTTATTTATCAAGTATGGAAATAAATTACACTTCTCTAATCGTGTACTATGAATATATCATCCGGGATATCATGAAAAGTAAATCGAACGCAACCAACTATATCTCAAAATAAAATCTCGAAATTATCCAATAAATCGAGGATTAATTCCTCGTTAGGTAACAAGCGAAGTAAAATCTCGAAAGAACAATTTCTCTGTGATCCGAACTCGATCATGAACCGGATACTTGTTGAACCTCAGCCACGCAGATACCAAACCACCAAACCGAGTATCAGAGTCCTTTGAAAGAAGGGAAAGCTACAAAAAAAATTCATCCTATTTCTTCCATCGCGTTCGAATGGTTGGTGAGGATTGGTGAGGATTCGGTTCTACACTTTTCTTCAATTGAGCAACGCATAGCACATCTTTCTGCTCTTCCTGTACCTTTGATTACACTCACCTAAATAGGGAAATGTAGTAGGAACAGGATTTAAGCAGGGAGAAAATCCATCGTCGGCTCCTTCCATAGACCGGCTGCACGTATGAAAATTTCTGTCGTTGAAGACATATTGACAATCCCGTTCTCACGTAGGGACCATCTGGTGTCATCCGTGTATTTCTCGCTCCCTCGACGACACTAATTGGATGATTCAATACCGCGGAAACGTGATCGGAAACGCGATCATACAGGCGCCACGATTCGTTACATGCAATTTTTCTACGCGGATACCCCGCGTCCCGCTGCTCTGCCAGATAAAAGGGGAAAGAGATAAAAAGATCGATCGGACACGTGCGATGGCGCGTATCGCCGTTCTGCTAATGACGACAAAGTGCGTCCAGGAGTCATTCGATTCTTTTTCACGTAGTTATCGCTGCTACCGTTTCCGCGCCTGTCCACTGTACAGCACGTAATTATATTTAAATATTTTTTAATGCCGAACTTATTATATCGTGCGCCAAGAGAGAACGGAATGCGTTTAATTTTTCAATCTCGAGTGAATCCAATTTTCTGGGTTTCACTTGGTTTGTAATAAACGAGTAGTAACTTCTGTCTTAATTAGTGTTAAGATTAGCATAAGAAGATGATAATGATTATTCTATTCTATAGGAAGTTTTTTCTTTATTATTCGTGAGATTCGATCATTTTTTGCGAACTCTATGATTTGCAGGTGAGATAAGTGTAACGTAAAATTACTAGAAATAATTGGATACCGTGTATTAACTTCTAATATTTTCAGTTTTTCATAAGGAAACTTGAAATATTTCTTTTCTTTTTTTTCTGTTATTTTAGTTGTTATTTAATGGAAAAATAACAAATAAAATAAAAAATAGTGTACTTATTTGTGTACTCGTTACAAATTGCGAAAGTAAAATTACACGAGGGTTCTTCTGTGCTTGTCTGAATACTTCTGATCGAAACGAAATAGAAAATGAGGAGAAAGGAATATAGGAGATAAAAATAGGAGGAATATACTAAGGTATGCTTGAGTTTAATCGGTTTACGAAGTATGCAGTAGAAAATTATGCAGTAGAGAAGCGAGAGAATATAAATAACTGAATTAAAATTAGGTCAGTTTAATGTAGTCTGTACCTCAAACAATATTTAAATCCGTTGTAGTTTGGTTAATGAGGTAATACTGATTACAGACTTCAAAGCGTAATTACCGCTAATTTTTATTACAATTTTCTTCTTCCTGTTTAAATAAAAATTATGTTGTTATAATTTATAGCGTATACGAGCTCTCAGTGTAAATTTAACACACGAATTTATCTTCTATAACACCTAACAGATAAACGATAGTGACATATCTAAGCATCTAGTAGTCGAGGTCAAGCATTACAGTTATAAGTGAATCCCATTAAGATACACCATCTGTTTCACATAAGCATCTCGATTTTGCGGCCAATTAATCAAAATTTCTATATAATTTCGCCGTTACATAGCCCGTTTATAAAGATATTTCCCTATATTTTATAAAAAAATATCCACGATGTATTAACGACAAACATTTTTCTGTTTCAGGTAAGTCATTTCGCGAATGCGCTTTAACACGGGACCTGGCAAAAACTGAAAGGTAGTTATTTTCAATATCTTTTAACCGAAGAAAGGCAAAGAACGAAGCAGATGTCGCGAGGTGGCTTCATGCCAATTTCGGGCGGTGCTTGCAATCAAATTACACGGAAACACTTTATCTTAATGACCACGTTTCTACACTGCACAGGTCCCTACATTTCTAGTAATTTTGCATCAGTGAAGACGTGTTTACTTTAACGTGTCTAATAAGAAACCTGTATTTCGTCTGTGATAACGCGTCGTATCGATTCGGAGACGTCGTATTCATTGAAATTTTAAGATATATAAAATACGGACTGTGGCTTCGACGCCACAGATAGAAATTTAATAAAAGAATAGAACGCTTCGGCGAAAATAATAAAGTATTTACAATCGCGAGTCTATGAATGAAATATCTTCGAGATATTTAATTTTTTAGTACTGAAGTACGTGTCTTCATTTGCGTCGATGAGTAGTATAAAATATTTCGACAAATTGAAACTCGCGTTTATATCGAATGCAACAAAAATGGAATGATGGAACAAAATGGAAAGATACACAGAATTTCTTTACTTTATACTTTTGCAGTTTATTTTATGAACACGAAGAATACGAACTGAAATATTTCATATTATTTTATACGACCGTTTCGGAATATCACTTACGTTGACAATATTACCGTCTCCCTATAGGGTGATTGAAACTACGTTACTCAAGGCGAGGTAGAATATCTATTTTACAATATTAAATACGAAGGAAACGTGTAGATCTTGGTGCATGCTTCGAGAAATAAATTAAACTACTAAATAACACGATAATATTTAATTTGCTGACTTTTCTATTTTTCTTTGCGAATATTATAAATTTTGATACATTGTTAATCCCAAACTTTAAATTTCTCATACTCACATTGGAAAGCTTAACCCTTCGCGGTCAAAATTGTTTCCAGAGATACATAAAGTACTACAATAGTGTAAATAAATCTGACATTTAATCGAATGTGTTTCTTCTTTTATTTATTTAAATTCCCCTATTTTTTAGTCAAAATAAATTCCAAATAAAAAATTCAGCGTTAAGGGCTGCTGCAAACAAAATTCGAATACAATTCGGACCACAAAGGGTTAAGGTTTTATATTAATCTTCTATTAATTAGCACCCTACTCTTTGAAAATAAATATTTACAGTGGAACATTTAAGAACGACCGATTTACAATTAAAAAATTAATTAACGGAATATTCAAATAAATAATTAAAACTTGACAAATACTACAATAAATACATTCTCGAAATTTATCAAAAAAATATCACGTTCACTTAGACACAAATTTTATGCAGATCCACTGCCTGCATTATAAACATGAATTTACGAACTGCTTTATACGCAAATGGGTACAGAATAAAACTGCATAAACCTCTTCCTATTTCGCTCATCCATCGACCTTGCAACACCCATCGCGTTTCAGCACAATTTTTGCCAAACGCTTCACCGAAATTTGCCCGGGCTAAGTAAAAACGTTCGCTGGAACGCGATCCTTCAAACCTCCCTCGAAATCTGCGCCGAAAATTCTGACAAAAAAACCCTTTCTCCCCTATTCACGACTTTGATCCTTGATTTTTCTCAAACACCCCACCGCGCAACCCGTGAAATCGGTCGTGATCGACGCTCTTTATCCCGGAACCGGGCTGATCGAAGGGAACACGTAATCGCGGAAACATCGTAACGAGACAAAGAAGGAACCACGTATTACCTAGGCGAGTGTGTACATGCAGGCCATAAACCCGTTTGCTTTATCCGAGCGCGGCCGAAGGTACACGTTGCTGTTCCGCGATCGTTAATTTCACTCGGGGAGAAATACCGAGGTCGTTTCTGCAAAAACCGTAGGCGATCTGGCTTCCAGCGAGCGTTCCTGGAGCTTTCCGCCATGGCCGTGCAGGGTAAAAGTGGAACGAGGGAGGAGAGAAGCCTACGTGCTGGCAGGGTAAAAAAGTAAGAGAAAGGGTGGCCTGGCCCGGGGTGGGGGCACGGCTCTGCTAACTTATTTTACGCTGATCTCGCCTCTCCATTCGATTCGCCGGGTTACCCATTGCCGCGGGAAAAAGCTTTTCTTTTTTTCCCTCTCCCTCTCTCTCTTTCCCTCTTTTTTCACCGTCCCTTTTCCCGCTTTTCTCCATTTTTCCCCCTTTTTTTCTATCTCCGGTACGGACGACGAAACTTTCCCGTACGCGCCGCGACTTTGTTCGAGAGGGGGAAAATGTTACCTTGAAACCCGTGGCCGTGCGTCATGCGGGAATACGGGCCTGGACGACTTCGCAAATTACTCGTATAGCTCAATGGCCACCGGCTGTTTTTTCATTCTGAAACCTAACGGCGCGAAGTCGTTGCCGCCGAAAACCTTTGCCGGATTTTCTGCGGGGCGCCCGCGCGATTACGCGGTTAGTTTCGCCTAACGACGACGTTCGTTAAATTCTTTCAGGCCTTCCCCGCACCTCCGCGACCTGTAATTACGTCAGTTTCGGTTTTCTGCCCGTTCTTCCTGTTTTCTCTTTGATTTCCGCGAAAATTCCGCTAATATTCGAGAAACTCGCGACTCTCCGTCCTTTGCTTCCTATTTTTGCCAAAATTTAAGAAAAATCTGGGATCGTGTGACATTCTCTTTTTCTCTCCTTTTGCAGCTTCTTATTCGCAATTACAATGGTTTCAATTTTATTCCAATTTTTCGCGAATATCGTGCTGAAATTTTAAAAGATTCGCCTTGCAAAATATCAAACCCTTTCTCGCTAATTTATCGTTACTAATTATGTCTATTTCGGTTCTCCTCCCATTTTTTCTGCTTATCTTTGATTTCTGCGAAGATTCTGGTAATATTCGAGAAACTTCGTCGTTGCGAATACTCGCAACCTTCTGCAAAATTCTTTCAGAGGCCTTCCGATATTTTGCAAATCGTAATTGCGACAGTTTCGGGTTCGTATCTCCATCCATTCTTTCAAATTTTCGCCAAAATTAAAAAAAATCTGAAACCGTATGATATTCTCTTCTTCTCTCCTTTTGCATTTTGTTATTCGCAATTGCAACGGTTTCATTTTTATCTCAAATTTTCGCGAATATCGCGCTAAACTTTAAAAAGATTTGCCTTGAAAAATATCAGGCTCCTTCTCGCTAGTTTATCATTACTAATTACGTCAGTTTCACTCTTGTCGCTTTTCTTCCGTCGTGTTAAATTCTCGCAAAAATTGCGTTAATATTTAACAGAAATTTTGCGCTGTGATAAATCTGCGACAGTTTGTTAAGTTTCTTGAGACCTTTCCCGCCAGTTTGCAATTCGTAATTATGCCGGTTTCTTTCTTATAAGAATAAAATTTCTGCTCCCATTTTCTCCGCCTTTTTCCACCTTTTTCTTTGTTTTAAATTTTCGCGAAAATTACGCTAATATTTAAAAAGTTTTGCCCCGATCCGCGACCCTCCTCTACTGCCTGGCCGCGAGTCATTAGGCAGTTCTCCACTGTTACCGTTCTTTCGACGCTGGCTACCCTGTTTGAATAACAACGCATTCTCACCGGTTTCGTGCTAACTTCGCTAATTGTATACGTAATTTTCTTGTTCCGCGAAACGGCACAATTACGACGATTAATTGTTTTAATGTTGCACAGCCAGAATTCCGAATGCTCTTTTTCCACGATGCATACAAGGGGTGCGTGGGTACGTGTGCACGTAAGTATTCAAAGACTTCGCGTTTTCGGCTATCCGATTCGGTATATCGAATCGAGGAACGCTGTTTTCCGGCCGATGAAATTCTCAGAAAAATTCGATCGGTCCGTGAAAAATTCCTGTGAAAATTTCCACAGGCATTCCCCGGGCATTCTGGGTCGACGAGTTTCGTTTTCAGGGGATGTTTCGAGGATAAATCGTTCCGGCATATTCGGATGTCGGTGATTTCATTCCTGATTTTACGGTGGACCATCGGAGAATTAAATTGTACATCGAACTTGACATTCCTTTGAGATTAAATTTGTGACAGTTGAGAGATTACTTTTCCTTACATTGATAATAATGCTGAGGATTCGTTTTGTGTATCACACGCTCGTATCCTGATGGCGTCATTATATATTATAATATTATTTACAAATGAAATATATTTATCTTAATGGTTGACAATGATGAATATCAGGTGTCATGTAAAATTAGGCACTACGTGAATAATAGTATATTTTAACACAAGCCAAGAGTTTCTATTTGCCCAAAGTATTTTGACAGACTTCTCTAAAGCAACGAATCATGCAAGGATTAAACGATACGTCTATTTTAACTCTGAGATCAACGTAGGTCCAAGAGAAGACATAAATACCTCTTCTATTCTAAAACACAAAGATTGTCTGTCTATCACTTTATCACGAACTCAAGAGAAGACATTATATTACAGATCTCAGAACAAACGTCTTTCTATTGCGCTCACGCAATCATTGTATTTGAAAAACAAAGATATTCTGTTCCGCCATCCATCACGAACTTAAGAGAAAATACCAGCAACTCGACATAAATATTCCATTCACCCTATTCTTATCCCATTCGGTTAGAATATCGTGTGAAATTTATAATACGGAAATTAGGTAAAAAACGAGTATCACAGATGAGAGGCGTGGTTTGTAAACTAGGATCAACGTAAACAAGGATCAGACTCGTGGTCAATTTCCGTCGATGTTCTTCTGTCTCAGTTACGCGTTACTCTTTGTCGCATTAGGATCAAACGACTCGAAGAATAACAGATTTTCCTGTTGATCGTGCCAAATACCATCCAAACTTCGAGAGTCTTCGAACGAGAGTTTGGTTAGTAATATTTATTTTATATCTTTACAATTCTTTCGTCGTTCTAAGAAGAATTTAGACTAAGTGATAGAGTGGTCCGTGATCGATAGTAGAGGAATCGGTTCGAATGTTTTCGTTGGACCCAGAGAAGACACCTACGTGTTTATATCATCAACGAAACTAGTAATTTAAGTAGCTAGAAAAATATTAATTTAGTATAACGATTATTTTCATTAGTCAGATTCGTGGTTAGATTTTGTCGATAGATTTCTGCCTTGATTACGCGTTATTTTAATTTTGTTGTTGATTATGACCCACGCCATCGAAAATAAGATCGTAGGGCAAGGAGTTAATAAAAAATCAAATGAAAATTCGGCCTTCGTATTGGAAAATCGTTCACTGTTTCCTTGCAGCGCCAAAAATTAATTTGTGACTTCTAAGAATTAATCTTTCGGGTGAGAAGTGCTTTAATTACTACTTAAATTTACCAAAAATTAATTTCTCCATTGACGCTATTTTATTCCATTGAAAACTTCATTGTCTTAATAAGAAGATCCATCATCGTTCATCTAAATTATCAAAAATTCATTTTCCTCGTTTTTCTAAACCCATTTTCCGAGAGATTAATTTTCTCAATATAAAGATACTTCATTGCGAATTAAAATTACCAAAATAAATTTTAATTATTATTTTAACCATTATATTCATTAGCCAGGCTCCTAGTTAATTTTCTTACCTCTATTACGTGTTATCCCTGAAACGTCTTGATGTGTGACCGAATTTGCTATGAATTATGGCACGTGCCATCGAAACTCAAACCATAAATCAAGGGATCGAAACAGTACTGATGTTCATATCTCCAAAAACAAAGATATTCGAACACTCGATCCAACGTAACATCGGAAGAAGAAGACATAAAATAGAAAGCAGACCCAGTAGCGTGTTAAATATATTATTAAACGCAAGAGTAGCGTTAAAGGAGCCTGTCTACATTCAGGAGCCATAGCCAGGCAGCTTTTGGTCGACGACGATAACAGGGAAAGGACCTGCCGGTTCAGGTAACCACCTCGGTGTCGCAATGTTTCCATTTCGAATGGAGAAACAATTTTAATTTACCAACCGTTCTGCACCGTCTCCCGGCTTTCGTCTCTCTCCCTTTCCCTCTCTCTCTCCAACTTTTTCTGCCCTCTCTGTCCCGTTCAACGGGGGCGCGCTGTGTCCCAACCCCCGCAGCCACGTCCAATCGTACCGTGGGTGAATACCCATTCGTTGTAACGGCTTTGTTTCATTTAACAGACCGGCCCGACGGCCGTTCTCCCCTCAAGTCCCACCATTCGTACCGGCAGTTCGTTTAAAGCCAGGCTTTATTACTGATTACTGGAAAAATTGATGTCCACCCGCTAATGAACCCAATCTACGCTGGGACCCCTTCAGTGCAATATCATTCCTATTCAAGTCGACGGGAAAGCGAACGATAACTCGCTCTGTCTGCGTGCAAATCGAATATGTCAACGGGTACAAGGGAAATCGAGGGAAAGGAAAGAAAGATTGGAGGGTGGGGAGTAATGAGACCTGCGAATTGACACATTCGATGGTTGTTTTTGAATTTCGGGTACGTTGTTTGTCGGTGGTATACAGAGTGGACCGTTTTGTTTTGGTTTCTAGTATGTTGATTTCTTCTGTGCTTGGTAATCCGGTGAACACTAAACCTACTGTGACTTAAACGAGCAATTTCAAAGTTTTGATTAAAAATTCCGGATTCAGTGTTATCGCCTCGACTATTTGCTTAACTAATGCTTTCCGTAAATTTTATTTTTCCACATTTTCTCTTTCACGTTCTTTTTTATTCTCTCATTTGTTGATTGTAGCGACTTTCGATTCAGTGTTATCGCCTCGACTATTTGCTTAACTAATGCTTTCCGTAAATTTTATTTTTCCACATTTTCTCTTTCACGTTCTTTTTTATTTTCTCATTTGTTGATTGTAGCGACTTTAGAGTTAATTTAACACTTTGCACTCGAAAGATGAGCCTCAGTCGCCATTTAAACAGATTCTAAAGATTTCGATATTGATTGATTTAAATTTGATATATCAATTAAATCATCAATTACCTAATGATCGTGGAATGTCAAAATAAAGTAATTTCTATACGATTTCTTATTTATCGTTTTAAAAGTATCGTCGACTTTATGGCAGAAAGTTTTCGAATCGTCGAGTGCAAAGGATTAAGAATAAAAGAAATGTCATTACCATCGCGTTTTTTTTTTCACATCCTGCCATTTACGACGAAGTAATTTGTTTTTGTTTCTCCAATAGCTGAATAATCGAAGGTGATCGATCATGTATTGTATGAATACGTATTGGTGGTGGAAATTATTGTAGTTTGAGAGGTTTGAAGAAACAAGTTGATTTTTGGTTAATTGTGGATGTCATGGAGTCATAGCGATATTGTCAAAAATAATTGTCATGAAGCAACTTGTTTTTTTTTTTATTCTAGTAAAGAGAATTCAATTTATCGATTATAAGAATAGTATCAAAATGATTGGAAGTATAATTGAGTAGAAGATTTGAGTAGGCATTTAAAATAAAGTTGTCTTTATTCACAGATTTTAATAAATTAATTATTTCTTACAATAATAATCTATAATTAATACCGATAGATGTGAAACTGTAGATAAATGTAATTAGAATTTATGACACGTTCGAGACGATAAACTATTATTGAGTTAGAGGTCTAGCTTATAACAGCAAAATTAATTTACAGCTTCAAAATTGCTGAGGAAACAATTGGATTGAAAGCGTGTCATAAATAAAAAATTTAAAAATATAGCAAATAGGAATAAGACTAAAGATATCCAAACCAAGATTAATTTTGATAGGATTCTAGGTCTACTATTGATTTGTACATATCAATCACGATATCAGACACTTTTATAAATCTAAAAACAAGGAAGAACAAATCATAAAGACAAATTCCCAAAAATGGTCTACCAATCATGTCAGTCATTTCTATTTTAAACCAAATCGGAGCACGATAGGTACTAGCCAGCAGTTGAAATAACCGATACGAAACAACTGAATAGAAGAGATAGAAGACGCGTTGAACAATAATAGTTGCAATGAAGAATGCAGAGAGCGATAATGGTACCAAGATCGGAGCAACCTAGCTTGCGTCAGCTCTAATAGAAATCTCGGGCCATTGATCTTCCACGTGCTAACCACGAGGCTAAGTATAGCCACATCCCTCCAAGAAGGAACATGTTAGGAGAAGATGCGTCAGATGGCGTGACTGATGATTGATCATGAATAATGTCCCTCAAACCTGTCTTCGAACAAACACGAACCGAAAGATGACAGCCTCTAACTAGAATTTGCAACAACTTAGCAAATCAGCAATAATAATCAAACAATTAGAAGCTAATTAAACTCTTAGCTTCCCTCTTTTGTTTACTAAAAATTTATTTCACTCCATAGTTTACATATAAGTATAATACAGTCAGATTTTCTATAACACGAGATTTCGTATTATACGTAATAAATTTATTTTCTTTTATTTTATGATAATATAAACGTGAAATTTGCATATTATAGAAGTACCACGTGACCATTACACGTTAAAAGGACCTACCATACTTCAAAGTACCTTCAGAAAATCTCATTTTCCGGCTACTCTGTACCCAATTATTATTTTCTTGTCACTAAATCTGATTTTCTCGCTGTTAAAGTTCCACTTAGGACTCCTAGACATTTCTTCCGCCCTCTATTATCTGACAGCACCTTACCTTACTTTTCTCCTTCTCTCTCTGTACCGTGCTTCGCGAGAATCGATATATTCGGTAAGAATAAAAAAGAAAAATTGTACAACAATTTTTCCAATCCTTTTCTTCTCTTTTTCTCATTTCATTTCATCGTATCCTTTTTACCCTGTATATCGCCTCTTTTTAATCACGATAGTGTAACGAGAATGATGGTTGAAATTACAACAGCTCGCGATAACAATAAAATGTCGAGTTTGAACGTTCATCCAACTATGGTGAATAGATAGATCTTTACTACTGTTAGCGCAATTATAATATACCGTAGTAATATATGTAGGATCGTATTTTCGGAGGAGGAAATTGACTGAAATAATATTGATATTCCTTGTTATGATACGTTAACTTTATTAAAACGATAACAGCAAACTGGATTAGAAACTGAACTGACAACTGACTAGAAACTGACTTACAACTAATTCTGAACTCTACTTAAAAACTGACTCTGAACTGAAACTCTTACTGATCTGACTTATGACTAAACTCTGAACTTAAACTAAAAACTCGCTAGAAACTGACTTACAATTAACTCTGAACTCTTCTTAAAAGCTAACTCTGAACTGAAACTCTTTCTGATCTGACTTATGACTAAACTCTGAACTTAAATGAAAATAAACTAAACTGTCCTTCGCTCTAGCACTTCTATTTAAACCTTTTTGCCTCCTTTTATACATAGATTTCTTTCTTATTCACGCATTTTCCATGCATCCTGGCCCTTGGCTGGGCCAGGTACTTCTAAAACTCAAAATATATCTCTAAACTTTCACTCGTTGACATTCATTCAGGGCCGTACTCGTCCTATTCCTACATACATATAACTCGCGAGTAAAGAGTGAGTAAATCTTAGTCTGATTTGAAGATACGGTTTATATCCTTTTATTCCTTAATTTGCTCATCTTTTATACATTAGATTTTGGGGTGTGGTTCGAGACAGCAGAGGATTTTTATAATTATCGGAGAAAAGTTAGTTTTAAACTTAAAATAATGCATCTGGTTCTGAATGAACCGTGGAAAATCAGGATAAGGTGTTTGCGAAGAAAGAGTTAGTTTTAGAATAATACATCTAGCTTTGGCTATAGCGTGTGGACTGAACAGGATGTTTATGATTTTCACATAGAGGAGATTAGGTCTGATATTACGTTTTAATTTTCTTAAGGGTTATCTCGTTAGGACAAGGATAGTGGACGATGGCGAGCAATTATTAGAAGAAGGCCGATGTTAATGCCTCATCTGGCCGCGGATTTTTGTCCCGCGCTAGGTTTCTAGTAGAGAAACTACTTTAGCCATTAGACGGTATCTTAAACAGGGCTCGTTACTGTTTGAAACGTAAAGCCCGGCGACGGGTTTGCCTCCAAACAACGGGAGTAATGAGAAACTTTTAATTAAAACCTCGGCGAGTCCGAAGCAATCGAGAAGCGGAACAATGAAAGAAGAAATACGTCGTTAATGGAATTCCTTCTCTCTTTTTTTTCGAGGGGCGGAGAGAGGGGTGCTCTTACCAGACCGCCTTTGTCTTCGATAGGGGATGGCAGCCCGACCAAGACGAGAGAGGAACAGGCCCGATCGAAAATTTCTTTGCAAGATTGTCCGAAGTTTCGAAAGATTAAGCCGACCATATTATCCGCGGGAGTTAAGCGTTCAGTGCTGCATGTACTCCAAGGCTTCTTCGTCCCCCCTTTTCCTCAATATGGAATATCGCCTCCTTGCTCTTTAGGCCGAGCGATCGAGCGAAAGTGGCGAGATAAGTGGAGGGGGGCAAGTTAATGGTGTACTACTTTGATATACAGGGTGTTCGGTGGTGGAATCGAGAACAGCGCGATTCTGCGTTGGAAAGTAAGCCGAATGTGTGAAATAATATTGTAGGATGCTCTTTTTCGGAAAGTTGGATTTCAAACTAGCCAAGGAGAAGAAATGTAGAAATCGATAACACCAAAGTTATCGATAAACAAGTGTTGCTTTTTTCGTAATCAAACTTTGAGTTTCGTGGTCTTTTCGAGGGGACGAAGCGCGAATCGACGAAAAATTTAAAAAAGGGACCTTCAACGGTGTATGCAGAGACTTTTGTGAAATTTGAGAGACTCGAGAATATCGTGGTCAGATTCGAAGAAGCGTTTTTGTATTCCCTCGCGTTAAAAATTGAAATTTCGTGAGTTTCTTTAGTTAGCTTAACTATTTTTGTTTTATCTTGTTCCTTTTCGATGTCTCAAGCCACCGCGCAAACACCGTATTTTTTGTATAAGCCAAGGCGATAGAAATCCTGTCCTTGATTTTCTATAATATGAGGCTCGAGTTAGAAAACAACTCAGTTTAAATATTTGTTCGTTTGCAGCTGGTGTAATACCGTTTTGACGGTATTATTGTTCCTGTTAGGAAAATACCATATTCCCAATTCTGTACCTCGGATAAAACACGATTTTTCATCTCGCTCTTTTTCATTCATCTCGCTTTTCCGAAAACTGTTTGTAAACCATACTCTTACATTTCAAAATCGACAACTTTCGTTATTTATATTAACCGAAATATGTAGCACTACGAAGGGTTCTTATGAACTCTAGACTTTGATATTCTCGAAAGAAATATAGTGACAAGTCAATTCTCGTGGAGCATACTTAGAATCAAATCTGTACACGCTCCGTCAATATCAAGGCGTTGACTATATCAAGTTTTCTGTGTCATACGCGACTCAGGAAGCTTACAGTCCACTAAACACTCGAAGAAACACTCGATTTCACAGTGTTTGTAGGCATGCATGTTGGTTGATTGAATTCGTCTCATTGGGAATATTTATAAAGACAAATATGAACAGAGATGTTAATCTATAGCGAAATCTGTTACGTTGTAGCATAATTAGCCGTGTACCTACTGCTCAGATATTTACAATAAATTTTCATAAGAGCAGAATCTCGTTTGAAAAAAATTTATTTTGCTTTCTTGGCGTATGTTTATCAGTTTCAGAATGTCCCCCATATAAAACAGGAATTTTTTTTAATCGTTTTTAATCTTCAATGCTTATCACTAAAATCAACCGAAAATGTTTTCCATCTCATTCTTTTCATTATCTAAATACTTCTATTACGTGGTAATACAATTCTCGAGCTATCTATCATTTATTCTATACTCTAGGACCCTTTCGAGATTTATGTGTATGTGGCCTTTTATTTGAAATTTCGCGCCCTAGAATTCACTAAATAATGATTTAATACTAGAACTACCATGAAGGTTAAAATGACTTGTTTCGGACATTTGATTTTTGCGATTGCTGAACATATGCAGCTGGCTTTGGTAAAAATTATACTGTTTTTTATTCGAATAGAGTGACAATTTTATTGTCATTATATCGTATTAATCAATATCAATCGCATACACTATATACATATATTTAGGTACACATTACAGACTGGTGGTTTTAGTGTTAATGGAAGTAAACAATCAACGATGCAAAGTTCTGAAGTATCAGAGATCTAATAGAAAAGGGCCACAATGGAAACAGGGTGGTACGTATGCTAAGATGGTATTAGGGTCGTGGAGTCGCGACAATCAGGCCGTATAGGTGCTATGATGCCAACAAGAGTCATTCGAACGTCGAAAGGAGGGCCAGGCCACGTAGGTTTTAATTATAAAACTCTGCGAACTCGGAAGGCAGAGGAGCGTCAGCCAAACTCGAAACACTCTCCAAGTCCCATCGGATTTGTTGTTCAACACCCGAAACCACAGGCGCAGCTCGAAACCGCATTACACGTTGCTGCATGTACATTTCGTTGAGTTGCAAGCGCAGAGAGGAGAGCATCGGTGCGATTGATTAGAAGCGGAGATCTGAAAACGTTAATGAAACGTCGAGCGTTGCATCGTGCGCCTGTCGTCCATAAGTTAACGTCGATCTGGCGAACCTCAGATCACGATTCGGTGTGGAAACTAGTATTCGTTTTATTTTCAAATGTCATCTCTCGAAATTTCCCTCTATCCTCGTTCCAACATTTTGTGTATAATAATTTCTATAATTTATATTAAACGAAGCAAATTTCTATAACATATTCGGTAATAATGTGGTGCCTTATTGGGTAGTGTTTAGCGCTAAACCTACCATGGTCAAATTACCGGTGAATGCAGTAGAATCTTAAATGAAATGGAATAAAAAGGGACATTGATACTTTTCCGAAATTTATATTATTTTTCCCTTATAGTACCGCCCATGACCTATAACACAAAATTGAATTCAAATTCGTGTCTCGTTTCTACACGGAAACTACTCGTTTCCAGTTCCTTAAAATTATTTCGAAAACACCTGATGTTTTCGAAGCTTTTTTATTTTTCCCTTATAGTACGGTCTATAACCTATTACGCAAGACTGGTTGCATGTTCGTATCCCTTTTCTATCTCGGGAAATAATATTTCCCATTTCGAAAAATTATTTCGGAAACACCTGGACTCTTTAAAAATTTTTATTATTTTTCCTCTATAGTAGAGTCCATTACCTATAATAAAGAATTTGTTTCACATTCGTATTCCTTTTCTATCCGGAAAAATAATTTTTCTCACTTCCAAAAATTATTTCGGAAACATCTGATCTTTTTCGAAATTTGTATTATTTTTCCCCTTCATCACGTCCCATGACTTATGCCACAAAATTGATTTCATATTCGTATTTCCTTTCTATTCGGAGAAATAATTTTTCCCACTTCCAAAAATTATTTCGATCTTTTCGAAACTTTTTTTTATTTTTCCTCTCTAGCATGGCCCATGACCTATGACACAAAATTGGTTTCATGTTCGTATCTCTCTTCTACCAGAAGAAATAATTTTTATATTTCCTTATTTCGCTTGAGAAAGCGAAAAAATGGCCGTTATTGTACACGCAAAGAGAGCGAATTAATCCTCGTTTCATTGTAAAATGGAGAACAATAATTTACCTCGCTACTAACACACTCAGCTGTGTCACAGTACATAAAGTAGCCGGGTCTCCGAAGATCCCGTTACCTGTATCAATCCCACAGATGCGTACTGCAATAATATAATTCCACATAAACTCACCGATAGCAAATCCTGCATAACGATGATCATATCAGACGGTCCACTCTGTACACCGAGCATTACGAATCGTGCCTCGCAACAGAGACCATAGGCACCAGCCGATTCTCCATTAGCTCGATAACGACGGTAGCAAACTAGCCCTGTCAGAGGCTGCCAGTCGGGGGTTCCGCCTGGCCAGACTCTTTCTTTCTCGCGTAACGCGTCCCGTATACATTAGAGGAAGGGGGCACCGCGATCAATCTCTGCGAGATCGAGCGATTCTCTTTCCTTCGTCAAGTCGCACGCATATTCAGCCGACTGAGCAGATACTAAAATTCGCGGTACCGCAGTGGAGATTGCAACGTGCGCCGCATTTGGCTGCATTGTGGAGCCGTCAACCGCAACTGCGACTGCCTGTGCAGAGGCAGCCAGGCACCAGCAGGATGCGGCTGCGGAATGCGCGAACGATCGGGCGGTATCAAAAAGCGTGCAGCGCAGGGGACAGCTCGAATTTGCACGTGCAAACATTTCCCTAATGCACCCTCCTAACTTGGTCCACCATTTCCCTGTCCTGCCTCGCCCCGTCTCTTTCTTCCGCGGGGTGAAATATACGCTGTAACGCTAGTGTCACGACGCGTTCACAGGGACCGCGTCTGAACGAACAAACCTGCGAGTGCCACGCCTACGTTGAAAATAATGAAGTGCAGCTTGTCACCGACCCTACTCCCCCTGCCGATAATCTGAATATTTCATTCGGTCGAAATGCCACTGTCTATCCTCTCCTGAGCTCTGCGGTAACGGAGACGAGAATTCGGTGCACCGTGACACTGTGTCACAGACGGGTTGAGGTTGATTTACGAAAGTTTGGATGCTTTTATGGGCGGGAGTAGGTGTCGTGATTCGCCAAAAGTTGCAGTGCGTTTTGGATATTTCGAGTCAGGGGGTGTTGGGGTGTATAGAGGTTTGTGGGGAAGATAGGGGTGGTGTAAAGGAGGGGAGGTTATGGCTGGGTTAAGTAAGTTTATCACTCGGTGGCCAACTGTGCTTTACTTCTTTCGATACGATATTCAGTCGTTGTTATACTGCTCTTGTTTCTGATCTAAACGGTCTTCTTGCTCTAAAATCAAAGGTCAAAATCTCGTAGTGGATTTTGATTCATTACGTAATAAGTTTATATCCGTTTGAGTTAGAAATTATTAGGAAAGGTAGATGCCATTTTAGCTCTGTGTCTGAAACTAAGTGTTATTAGATTCTTGGAAATTCCTTTAAAATAAAATCTTCACGCCTAAAGTAACACGCTGTAAATTTTCCGGGTAGCGAATTGGTAAATTTGTAGGTAACTGTTGAATTAGAAAAGATAGCCGCGTAAAACTAAAGAATAGAAATTAAAGGCTTTATTTTATAAAATAACCGACGGGGACACTTTTAACAAGGTATGTTTCTTGTTGACAACTGGTGAATTTGAGTTTTCTATCCCAAATTCTGAACCTTCTAGGCCAAGTCATAAAAATCCTACGACTAATCCAACAGTTACCTACTGGCATCTAGCTTTTAAGCATTTTCATGAATATTATGCGTGTTAATAATAATAAAATATTAGGGTGTTCCATACGTTTCGTGAAAAGATCGTGGAAGGTTGTTATTCGCTCTAGCCAAAGTTGACGCAAAATATTCTTCGAGGTGCGTGTTTATTTCACTTAAGGATTTGAACCGTTTATCACGGAGAAAATTTGTTTTGATACAAAATCCAAGCCTCTTTTTAGAAAGGATCTATTTCGTACGTATAATAGACTTTTTAGTACCTAAACAGTACATATATTCCAATTGATACGATAAATATTTGTAAGCTAGTTACTAAGCCCTGAAACAATATTTTTATTTGTTTCTATATTGGACGTATTACCGACCCAAGTAAAAACATGATGGCACGGCAACTTTGTCCATCACCGTCATATATCTATAATTATTGTACAAATCAGTTATGACTCCCTATCAAAGGACAACTCTTGTAATATACACATAGAAGCCAACCTAGCGTCGTATACACCACACGCACAAATAAAAACGTTATTCAACGTATAAATAAAAAATACAGTTCATTTAGAAACATCTAATATTTCTCAGTGAATTACACGTCACTAAACGTCGACAACTAAGAACAATCTATTGACGATATACACCAGTATTTAAAATAAAAATTATCAGTCAATTTTACCGTTTGAGGTACAAAAGGTACCGTTTGAACCTAGCGAATAAAAAAGTACTAATACTTCTGTGGCTTCCTGTAGTTCAATCGATAGAAAACAAAAATCAAGTTTGCAGTAACAATAGTCTACCATCTTTGTCTCTCTTCATCCACATTGCGCATTTCCGGTTTAGTGTATTTCGTGAACCGAGCAGCGCAGCCATATAGAATTTTTCCTGCAACCTTCAATGGACCAGCAGTTTCTATAAAAATGGGAGAAAAAAATTCGGTAGCACATTGGAATCAATTTTATAGTTCTACCTGGTTGGCGTATCGTGACAATCGAATATCATACGCGCGTCCGTCACGATTTCATCGAATTTTCTTCTCTCTCCTCTCTCTCTCTTTCTCTTTTTCTTTCCCTCTGTCCTTCTTTCTTTCGCCCTTTGGGTGTAAGTAGAACATCCGATACAAGGGTGCGAAAAAGCGTTTCTTGAGGTTGTCGAGGAACGTGTTGGAGCGGTGTTCTGTTATTTCATATAATCTTCGAATTTGCATAACACGTGTAGGAAGTACGAGGGCCAGACAGTTTGGCATGCAAAACCTAATTCGAGTCTGGAACGTGAACACGTAAGATTAGTCGTGCTGCACGAATTTCGCCGGCGCAGATTTCTTTCTTCGCGGCAACACATTGTGCTATCCCGTGGACAAATTCTCCAACTGACTGGGAAATGCCGAGCATTTGCCGGAGGGCACAAATCAGAGATGTCTAATAAGGTCGTCGCGAGGCGTAAGCCTGAGCGATGGAACCCTCAGCGAAAGGTCGGAACATCGCAGAATATAAAGGCTCTGACTATCAGCTAGCTTTTCTACGTATAAGTAGGATCTAGGGATTGTGCTATGACGCGTACGAATTGCGAAGCTAGGAGTTATTACGAGCTTTTCGGGTAAAAGTGTTTTCGTGCAGCTCCAATTATGGGTCATATAACACGCGTATATATGTAGAGTTATAAATAGAAAAGAAGGGAAGACACATAGAGAAGTAACACTGACAAACACAGTTTCTGATTAACCTATTAATCCGGTATTATCATAACACATGGTACACCTATAGATAATAATACTAATTTTTATATATATTTTTATATATTTTATAATAAATAGTATTATAATACTAATTTTTTTTTAGGGAAAAATCGCAATTTTCTACATTAATATTTTATTCGTGCAAATTAATTTTTGTGAGTCTTGTTATGCTGTAAGATTGGGTCGATTTCTGAAGTGCTTATAAATTTTTTTTGGGTTAATGAAAAACAATACGAAATTTGTAGCGCTACCAGATACACACACACACACTGGAAGCGACTGTGAATCACACGATACTTCGATTACTCGTTATATTCGATAGATATTTTTTTCAGCTTTGAAACGATATAAAATGTGCCACGAAAATTAAAATCCTAAGTTTGCTTCGTATGGAGTACATGTGTTGAGAGGCAATAATGCAATGCAAAATGTATTTCGCGAAAATAGTGGAGGAATAGTTAGTGCAATGAAAACTGTCAGAAAAAACGTCTCCAGAATATGGTAGACAAACGACACGCGATGACAAGACACGAGACGTAGGTGATAAGCATCTCCACACCCCTAGCACGTTTATTTCTAGCATTACTACAACAATCCCGCAGAAACGTTCCATTCTTCTACACCCGGACAACGATACACGTATCGATTAAATTCGACGACACCGGAAAAAATTACGTAGAATAGAGTCAGTGCGGCCTTTGATACATACAAACGGTCATTTCGTTGGCGCGGAGGAAAAGGGAGGAGAGGAAGGAAAAAAGATGTTACGCAGCACGTCGAGCTTTTTCGATAAAATCGAACGGGCGGGTCGGGAAGGGAACGGGAGGAACGTGACGATCAGCGAGGAAATAAGTGTATAAAGTCGAATGGCGCGCGATTTCTCTGCAGGAAATTCGAAGAAAGACGTCGCCTGAATTTTTTACCAAACGCTTCCAACCTGATAAACTGTAAATACGATTCGTAAAGTATAAAATCGCTGCAACTCCACCATTGGGATTTTCGCTTTTTTCACCCCCCATTTGATCCCCTGCTCGCCGGACCCGGCCGCGTTATCGGAAGAAAAGGCTGGCTGTACAGCATGCCCGGAGTCAATCCACTTATTGGAATGCCTCGCGTCTAGTTCTCGCTCCGGTATCACCTACGCAAGGTCGCTTCGGGCTTACCCCCACCCCGACACCCACTGTCGTCGGCCTGCCCCCACTCCGCGGCCCGTCCCCCCACTCCGCGACCCGTTCCCCCACTCCGCGCCGGCGACGAGCGCCAAACCGAGACAGCGAGTCTTGGGTGACCGTACGTTAAGGTATCGCGGCACGTTAACGCTACGCTTCCTACCAGCCAATAACGCTTCACTTTACTGCGTTTCACGACGACGTGAAATAAAGGTGGTTTCCCGGCTGCCTCGCTATGCCATTCGCCTGTCCTATCCTGCCAACGCGAGTCGCGACAGTTCCCAAACGTTCCTTTCCTTTACTTTCTCCGTCCCCGAGGTACTTCACGGTTTTCTTAAATATCACATGTACAATACGTCGATTTAACTCCAAAGAGGAAAATGTGTTATTAGATTACGGGGGTATGAGGGTACTGGGTTGTTGCTGAATTTGAGCGAGGGTTGATGAGGGTAAATTTGGCTTCTGGTACAGATGGTTTCTGGGTTTATTTAATTAAGCGCGGTTATTGAAATTGATTTTTCATTTGGCTTTCGCCTCCCTCTCTCCAGCAAGATTGTTTCGAGAATATTGATTGATTAATTACGCTTTTTTAAAGAGATTTTGTGGTTGTTCAGATACACTTTTTAATTTTAGAGACTACTAAGTAAATTTATCAATTTGGGATGATAGTTGAGCCATAAATTTACTGAAATCTTTGACAGGGAAATATTTTTTTCCGAGGCAGTAAGATTAACCAACAGACTCAACTATCTCTATGAATATATCTCACTATTTCGTAACGCGACAAGTTACACCTAGAGCAATTTAAAAAGTGACGATAATGAATCAGTGAAAATGAAATTATTAAATTCTACCATCTATATGTAGTATCGCATATAATTTTCCATAATTTTCCGAGAAGTGCAAAGCTCAGGTGAATTAGAAAAATTTTTTCCCGTTTAACCTTTTGTACCGTTTAACTCGGAGAATTCGGGCCCAAACGACGTATCCGAATGGTGGGGAAGGAGCCGAACCAATCTTTTAGATAGCACATGGTTTACATTAGGACAAAAGATCACATTCGAGATATTCATACTTGGTTCGAGATTAAAACCACGACTACGACTCGTGATGTTTATGTTTGCTTCGAAATGTCGATTACGAGTCAGATTCGTGATATTTAGGTTGGGCTGAAAATTCTCGTCACGAACCAAACTCGTCAAAGTATGGCAAGAGGTTAATATGACCACATTTGGTCATGTCAAGGGAAACGTCAAAAAGTATGTGCATGTCGGAAAAGAAATATAAAGTAGGCCAAGAACGTTTGAATGACAGTTATTATTCAATTGTCATTCAGTTACGTAGTTGAGTAGAGCTGTAACATTTACATCATTATCGTCACTCACGCATTACATCATCAGCGTAATTACCGTCCAATCTATACATATATAAAACACTTACCTTTATCAACGACATCTAATTCAAATGTTCGAGAAATCCCTGGCGTACGGGCAAATAAACCGATTAAGAAGACTTGTCGACGTTAGCAGAGCCACAGGGGTAATTGACGCGTAGTTGGACGGTGGCAGGAGTCTAATCGTTGCAAAGTACATACTTACCAGTGAAAAAGAGAAAATTGAAGCAGCTTACAAGGCAGCGCAATAGCTCTCTTGGCTATCACTTCGCAAGAATGACGAGCTTAATAGAGTCCCTGGCGAGTATGGCGGTGCTCTGTCCACGCCGAATTAAAAAATAGACGGTCGAGTTGACGATAAAAATTGATGAAAGTAATAAGAGATAGTGTTCGGACGACCATGAGAAAGTTTCAGCTCGTTGCTGGCACTAGAGATTGGGGTAGATGGCGTTGCTAACTTAGTAGCCTCCTTTCGAGGTTGTATCAGAGTTGATCGAGGTCTTAAGCTCTTAGGCTCCTGACCGTTGCTACAATATCGTTCTTGTTTCTATTTTTCAGCCCATTTTATCCTCATGGGCAGTATAATAATCACTTTCCTCTCTGGGAGTTGAATTTCTTCGGAGTGGGTGATTATGCCACTTTTTCATGAACGGTGAGCAGTTTATATGATCTTCTTTATGGTATTTTCAATATGTACATCTGAAGCTAGCAAACGTGTTACAAAATTTTCTAAAAGAAGATCAAATTATATGTTATTTCTGCAGATTTTATCGATGGAAATGTGCTTGATTCGATGCAGGAATATAACAGAATATTTATGGAAGTTGAAATATAGACATATGTGTTTTCAAATGAAATTATGTAATTGTAAATAGTTATATTGTATTAAACAGTTGTATGTTGTTATACTACCCTATTGTACTATATAATCATCTCGTTGCTCATTTATTTGCAATTCTTTCTGATTTGTTATGCGTAGAGATTAAAGTATCGATATCACTTTTGAATGGGACTATAGTGTTACACGTAATTGTACTGAATAAGTATAATTATACTGGATCCAGTAACTACCCCTTCCTCTTAACACACATTCGTATTTCATTTGACCACCAATCAGTTAATTGTATATAATACTTAATATAATATTATAATACAAAATGAATTTCTAGACTAAAAAAATTTGTCATATTTTGTTCAACAACCCCATTCACCCTCATTCACGATAGTATTATAACATATGATCATTTTCATAGTGGGGAAACATCTTCTCTCTCCAACTAGATGTCATTTCGAAAATATATCTACCTGAATTTGTTCAAAAGATTTAGTTCCGTGACATCGGTCTTATATCCTGCCACAGTTTTGTGTAACCCACTGCCATAAAGTAAGAGGACTCCATGCTCCTATACTATAGGAAACTTTACGCGCGCCATAAATATTCATAAAAATATCGTATAAGTGACGTGTAAGCGCCATAGGAATAATAGCGTGTATACATTCGGAACAGACGTATCGTATATCTGTAAAATGTATGATATTTGAACGATGCCGTTCTTTAGGTATAACCAATCCAGCGAAGTAATTCGTTGCTCGTACAACGGCGATATCGATATCCGCAATAAAAATGGATATTAGCAGCGGGGAGTCGTTTCACGGAATATTCCCAAACGGAAAATCGTCATGGTCGCGGTATAGAAAGCTCTCGAAATGAGTGCATAATTACAACGGACGGAGTTATTTACAGGGTTCGCTATCATTAGGCTTGCGACCCTTCTCCAGCACGTCTATCTCCGGTTGACTACTCTTCGCATGTCGTATCAACCGGCACAACTAAATTATGAAACGTCAATCATACGACAACTGGAACAAGTATGGGCAAGGGAAACGAAGGGATACGACTCGGTGAATTAATCGATATTTAACCCAGACAGGATACAAATAGACTTGCCCGTGTTACCAGAAACAATACAGCAACGTACGTTGCCCTTTCTTCGCCACCCCTCTTCCAGACGAAAGTAAATTGCGAAAGGTCAATTCCAACCCCTTTACTGCATCCTTGTGATCATTCCAGTGTGTTAAAAATAAATCGATGGTCATTCGTTGACTCCTCTCTGTCAACTTTCTTCGTGGTTTTAGCCGAAGTTTCGATTATTCGATGAAATTCAATGGTGATCGTTTTGATGAAAAATCTGTGGGTTCGATAGATGATATGCATATATTTTAACCAAAGAATTATATTTGTAAGGTGTAATATAATATAATAAGTATATTGACTGAAATTCCCTTCTATCACTACGCAGGTTTTGTCAGGTTTTGTTTTCTGTCAAACGTTTCTCTCATAACAAATATATGAAACAAATAAGTCAGCCATTGAAACCAACACACAAAATCAACTTCAACTTGGACCAGTCCCTGGGACTTAACGTCCCAAATCAAGTAGGGAACTCTTATATTTATTTATTTTCAGAGTTTCTTGATTTGTGGATACTTGTTGTCACCTGGTCACTATTTGAATTAACTTTATCAAGGGACAGTAAGTCAGTCTTGACACGATGGGCATAGTGGCCCAGTTGTTCAAACATCCACCAGCGTCAAAGAGTAAAAAAAGAATTTTTCTTAGATCCTCAAATATGTTGCAATTTGGAATTATAAAAGCATACCTGTAGAGTCTCCATAACGAGATTTAAAATTGGCGGGAGCTGTAATTTTTCCCTATTTGGCCAAAACAAGAATACAAACATTTTTCCTACTCTCCATGAACATAGTTAATCAAGTTATCGTTAAATACTTGGAGAAGAAAAGTGTTAAAATAAAGATACTTTGAGGAAGAAATCGATATTTTCGCGAAAATTTTACATCTATTCGTTTTCAAAAAGTTGTTTAAGTTATTTATTTTAGGTTCATCGACTAGTATATATATATATATGCTAAATTTCAAGTGAATTCGTTGTCTATTTTTCGAGATACCTTCCCCGTCAGTTTGAAAAATGTGGTTTCGAGAAAAATGCGTTTGCATATTTGCATGCAATAAACATGCTGTCAAGACCTTAATATTCTGAGCATTGCATTGAAAATTTGGGAATAGATTCTGGAAGTATTAAAGCAATTAAAAACAAATTTGTTTCGATCTACACCAGGATCCGTCCATAAAACATTGCAAGCCCATTGTTGAACTTCGTTCATGACCAATTTTTGAGTCGATCTGATTTTCATCTGGACCCCTAGCTTTCTCTTTGACGACCCCCTTTTTATTTTCTTCGGTCCATCCTACATAAATAAATTATAATTGAGACGTTTGTATCATACATGATTTCATATATCTATAACCGCGTTATATTAACATTTTAGGGATGAATGTCATAATATAGGTGGAAATTTTTTTTATTCTATACTGGAAAAGCTGCTTGCAACATAACGAGAAATAATTTTAGCAATGTCATCGAAGTGGTACGTATGTTTTAATTCCAAAAATTTCCCTCTATTTATTATTTTGAATTGTTTAGTATATACCTGATCTATCGTTAATTTCGTTTCTCGTTCGCAAAGGGTTAATTTCACATTAGTAGATGCAATGATATGAGACACAGGATATGCACGTAATAATTCGCGCGTCTTTTGAACGCACTATTTTCCCGAGCAGTTTTCTCGCGGCGTAAAAAGGAATCATAATGTACCACGGTAAAGAACGAGGGAAGTGGGTACGGAGAATCACACGTTAGCGGTTTACAAATGAAGCGAAGCGAGCATAAGACCAACCTCGCCTTGAATTATTAATCCCCTCGCGCGTGACGTTTGTTACAGCGTACACAGGGCTTCGGTAATTAATGCTCCTCGGTAATTCATGCATATGATCGAAAGATTCGCGTCACGGACAAGAGAATTCTTGTTTCATTCGAACTTATCAAGGTTATGCGTTTCTATTCCCACGAACTGCATGGCGTCATTCAGAGTCACTCGTCTTTCTGAGATCTATTTGAGTCGGTTATCGATTGAAATCGATTTCTCAGTTATCATGTAAAACTTCTACGTTCCTTTGTTACTTGAAGACAATTTTATCTTGTGAGAATTTCACATGAATAAATTTTTTTAAAAAGATGTTCTGACACTTGCAATCAATGCGTTAAGATTGGTTAATTATTTTTTAACATCATTGGGAATTTGTATGATTTAGATAGAAAATCTTGAAATATTCATTGTAAAAATTTATTTTTGGTGGAAGCGAAGAAGTGGATTCCGTTCATAAAATATTATATTAATTATGTTTATATTAAAAAATGTGTCACTTTTGAGTCTTTAATTTTTTAATTGTTAGGTATCTTTTGATTCTTAGGATATTATAAAGTAGAAAATAGGATAGCAGGCGTTAAATTGATATTACTATAGTACAAACAGGAAACTGTACCATTTATGACTATTGCTTTTTACGATACTAAATGACTACTTCTTCCAACTTTTCAGTTTGCATATTCTCATCTATCATGAACTAACGAGTGTGTACCCTAAGGATTTTTTCGTGCAAATCCGCACGTGATAGCGAGCTGGTGCTACTCGAATAAATGAATACGGGATGAGGTACGTAAACTGCCTTTATCATACCTGCTCATCTACTCTCCCAATCACGGTAATTAAAATCACTGAAACTCATAAGCGTTAAGATACTCTTAAACCATTCCATAAACTTCGACTCTTTCAACTCTACCTCGTAACACTTTAACTTTGCACACACATACATTTTCTACTTATAGCTTAACATTGGGTTCAGATTTTCAATTCTGAACCGATATTCATAAAAGCGTCTTTGTCAAAAAATTCTAGTTAACTAATCATACATTTTCTGCTAATTCCTGAACAGAGTGATTAGATTTTAGTTGGCACGAAGGGTGAAAATTTAGGCAAAAAAAATATCAGAAACTTATTTCATTTTCAAAAAATAAAGAATAGTATATTCTTCGAGAAAAAGTATAGGGTGATTCGTAGTTGTAGAGGTAAAACTTTTTTCTCGAATTTCCTTTTATCACATCCACGTAAATTATAAAATCTGATAAAACAATGTGGTGTTTAAAATTTTAGAATGATCGAACAAAAGAAGCTTAAGCCGCATTTAGAAAAATAAGAAACAAAATTTAGTATTCTTCATATAAATACTTATTTATTACTAGAATACAGTTATGTCAAATTAATAATAGGTTTACTATATATTTCTAAAGGTTCTAAATATTTTCGGTATTTAGAATCGGTATTTAGAAAATGTTTCAGGTACGTTAACGCAATCCACGTCACTGGTGATTCTCAGAACGCTTCATTTGCCTTTCTGTTAGGTATCCAGGTGATTAAATAGATTACACGTTTCTTTCGTTGTAGTATCTTCCCTTTTACAAACGTTATCAAACAAATGATAATAAGCGGCACATTTATTTTCGCTAAAAGGTGATAGTCATGTATCACGCCCAGTGGCGTGACACACTGATTACATCGCCATATGTCTGGTGTTAGCTGAATCTAAGTGGTGGTTGTAGCGGATGATATGTACGTAGCCAATGGTATGCTTTTGATTTATCTACAAGTATCGTGGCCACTTGATCTCGATGCATTTTCATTCGGCCAAGTAAGTGCTTATTACTAAGACATACAATTTTCCCTTTCATTCAAAAGATCCGCGTTGATTCCTATATTCGAGACGAGAGGATTCATTAACCCCCTATAATCGGAATTTTATTTGATCAAGAAACGAAAACGGATAAATCGTCGAATTTAACATGCGTTAGATTAATTTCCGAACACAAACTGTAGAAGCTGCGAGGAAATAAATAACTCGCTGTCAAGTGAAACAAAATTATCGCATAATTAGATGAAGTTACAAAAGTTACAATACAATTAAGCAATAATGTCATGACATTGTTAACCCTTTAACTATGAAGGAAACTGCATTTTCTGTATTGTAATAAATTTACTGCTATTATTAAATTATTTATATTATCTTTAATATCGTTATTTAAAAATTATCAAAATATTAGGTTGGGGAAAAAGAAATCCATTAAAAATTATAAAAATAATGAATTTCTTTTTCCGTAGCCTAATATAATTTATTGTTGAGGAAAAAGAGCCATTATTTTTATAATTTTAAATGGATTTTATAAAAATGGATATTGAATAATAATGGATTTAATAATTAATTTGTTCCATATTATCAATTTTTAATTTTCTCGTTATTTATTAAAGGAATGTGCAAATTCAGTAAATTAAAAATATCGTAGAAAACTGCTCAAAATAGATTTTAAAAATTCGATATTTTAAATTTCTTTGTATTTATTCATATTTTTAACTCCGAAGAATGGTCTCACATCTTTGAGTACCATTACAATCGGTAATCAGTGGAAACAAGTAGTCGGAGTAAACGATACGCGAGACCGGTTCTCGCCTAGAGCGCGAACAAATTAGGCTAGGCATAGGTAAGAGTTGTGACTTGGCTCGTCCACAACCAGGTAAGGGTCAAAGGGTGGCCTTAAAAAACGAAACACCGACTGTCAGTGAGTGATATTGATTAATCTAAATAAATCGTCAGATAAAAGTGTCTTAGAATTTTTCTTCAACTTCCTCAGCTTTCAAAGTTTTACCATAATTCTCTCACATTATCGACTGAATAATCGTATAATCCTCGCGATACGGTAACGGGCTCTTCAGAAACCCGGCTACTGTATTTATAATTATCAGCGAGGTAATTAATTAATTAGTAGCGAGGTAAATCCTTTCCACTGAAACACGTGTTACTTCACCGTTTTTGTCTATCCAATAACGGTCATTTTTTCTCTTTCTCGAATGGTCCGTATTATAAAACGACACTGAAAAGAATAATAAAAATTATTTCTCCGTGTATAAAATATATATGAACATGAAACTAATTTTGCGTCATGGACTTCTGTTCATGAGATTTCACATTCTCGTGATTCTTTCTCTTTTTAACCTAAACTACCCCAATCTCCGTTAACCCGAACCCGAAAAACTATTCACGTAGTAAAACAAATCCGTGGATGCGAGGTGAAGCAAAATTCCGGAATATTCTCCAATTAACCTGCGTGGGAAGCTCGCCTCGAAACCGCGCGCAGCCCGGAGGGCCTAAAAATCAGTTACGCGCGTTATTCGCGGTAACAGCGATCCATTAATCGAAAGGTTGGGACGAAATGGTAATTGAAACGAAAACGCGGCAGGCGGTTGTTCGATATTACATAATATAACATTGGACTAATTACGCCGAACGCGTTGGAAGCGTGCGATCGCGATTCACTGACGATCGTATATTGACGATCTGGCAGGAAATCACGAGGATTGGTGGTGGTGCTGGTCCGTTGCGCGCGCACGTGCATTCATTGATAATTCGCCGTTGCTAATGCAACTCGCAGGGCACCACTTGTGCAGAGGAATAGAACGATATGACCGGGTGGCGAGGCAGGTCGTAGAAACGGCTCGAGGGGCTAGTTGTAGGGTAGAAGAAGGGTCGTTTGGTGGGCGCAGCCGCTGGACGAAAGGAAGGCGAGCAAAAAAAGGGAGAAGTAACAAAGCGACGGTTGGTGCATATATTCCCGGTAAAAACTAGCGCGGCAGAAGGCGGATGCGGAGGAACCAGTGGGGGATCAGGGGACGATGGTAATCTTCCGGCTGATATTTTATGTGCCCTGCGAGCAAGACACTCTCTCACAGCCACCTACGTTTCTCTTTCTACTCCGCGTTTCCTCCTTCGTCTTTTCGCCTTTGAATCACCTCCGCGCTAGTTTCCTTTTTTTCCCCTCTTTTTCTTTTAATACGATTCTCGCCGACAAATTGTCCAGACTCCTCCCCTAATTAAAAGGCAACGTCGAAGTTGCGGATTTATGATCTTTGTTTTACCGTTTTATTTGATGAATTTAAGAGCGTTCTTGTCAATCTTTTTTCTGTATTTTCTAGGAATATATGCGTTTGAAAGTGTCTATGTAAAAGGATTTATTTGAATTCGTGAAATTAGGGAAATTAACTGTTTAAACTGTGGCACAGAGGCATTCTGCAACGAGTAATGAAAACTTTGAACATGTTTTTTTCGAAACCGTATTTTTTGAAGTGACTGACGGAATATTTCACATTTTAGTTGATTAATTGACTCGAAATGTGGAGGGAATCTTCAATGGTTGTACCTTTACCTCGTAAACCATGGATTTCAGAATCTGATATCTTCTTTATTTTTGTTTACCACCCAAAGGACGAAAACCTCAAGGAAAATTGATATTTAAACTTCAAAATGCTACTATTTTTTTAATTCTCGGAATATCCGTGTCGGTGGTTCATATTATAGCTGCATTTATAGTAACTAAGATACTCTCTAGTTTTTTCGTTTCGAACAACCAAATAGTCCGCAATCATGTCAGATATTCCAGCCTGTTTAAATATAAAATAATTTCCACGATGTTCAATGATTTCGTTAAAAGAAAAATTGGAAACATTTTCTAAGTATAAATAATTCTGAATACAAGAACTGCATAACGAAACGTATCATAGTTTCCTTACAAAAATATTCAAAAGAAGAGATTTTGAAATTATTGAGACTTACTGTTTATTTTATATTAATTAATGTTACATTCAGTTTTATGAAAATCTGATAAATTTTTTTACAATTGAAGCATCTCCTTACATTATGAGATTATTACAATCTTCCACTCCGTTCAACGTTGATTCTCAATCTCGATCTCAACTTCACAACTGAATAACAACTGCCTTCTGATCGTTCTTCATCTCCTCCATATTTCTTCTCCACCGTGCTTTCAGATGTTTCCCTTAAACANAGTTTTATGAAAATCTGATAAATTTTTTTACAATTGAAGATATTAATGAATACTTTACCTCACATACATCTTGTTAATATTTGAAATCTTAGATAGTCTTAGATATCTTGCGACTAGGTATGCGACCACACGCGACTAACAAGTTGTTGTAAGTCATCTTCACTTTTCAACGTTTTAAATACTTTCCTCAGTTATGGAAACCATGTGGAGAAATTAGTCAATTTGTACTAGCATTTTCAAGAAACTCTGAACAATAATATATTTAGAATATACAGGATATCTAATAGAATAGTCCTTGTTTTTCAATTTTCGATTTCGTTCGAAAGCATCTCCTTACATTATGAGATTATTATAATCTTCCACTCCGTTCAACGTTGATTCTCAATCTCGATCTCAACTTCACAACTGAACAACAACTGCCTTCTGATCGTTCTTCATCTCCTCCATATTTCTTCTCCACCGTGCTTTCAGATGTTTCCCTTAAACAGGACCAAACATTCTCGACACATCTCCCAGAATTTTCCCCAGTTGACCTGGACTACTTCTCACCTTTGACCTTCGCTCTCTCTCCTCTCCCTCTCTCTGCACCTTCCTAAAGCTAAGTGCACAGGATGAAAAAAGCTCTGCTAGCAAAAAGATCGTCCTTCTCGCCGAGAATCCCGTGAATAAAAATTAAAACAACGAAAACTCGAATTACCAACATCTGGAATAAACAGGTACCAACACGAAGGCGCGAGAAACCACGAAAACCATACGATATTCGCGAGAGACCAGTCCTGCCCCCGCGAAACCCAATGACACAAAGGAAGCCGGGCCCGGGGAACGGTATCGATAAACGTGAACGATAGAAGCGGCACGGGGCGGTCTAATTAATAAATCTGTCATGGGGCGAATCGTAACGATAAATCGATAACTTTAATGCGGTGGCAATTACCGGACGTTCCTACAAACATTAGCAGCGCTCACCGGCACGGCCGGTATACGTGCCGTTACTTGTAACGACACTCATAGACCGTGGAGAACCGAAAGGATATATCGCAGAATTCGATAATTGTCGGGGAACGCGTGGCTTGGGCGCTCGCGCGCGAGAGGAGGGGGCCTGAGGGGGCCGAACAGCGAACTTCACGGCTAATGAATTTACGACGAGGAGCACTCTCGTGGACCACGGAGGGAATCAATAATGCGGTTAAATATTTCATGGATTTCGCGGAATGTGGCTGTGGTGTACGGTCACGTCGCACCCATCTGTCGCGATCGGGCCAACTTCAATCGTTAATGGGAACAAACGGGCGAACGCCGGCTGCGAACAGTGCGGATGACGTAACGTGTTTATGCGAGGCCACGCTGACGGCGCGACGTACAGGCGGCCAGAACACGGGAAATTTACAAATTCCCCTTGAAAATCTGGCACTTCGATTCGCGAGCCGTGTCAAATCGAGCCTGATGTATGCGCAGATGCTGCCGCTGTACCTGCAGTGCCGCGCCTACGCGCCCACCGATTACCAATCGTCCTTCCACCTCGCACCCTCCAGCGCGCCCATCGTATCCATCATACGGATTTAGGATTTTATAGATATTTCGCCTCCTCCCTGTCGCCATTCTACCGCCGACGCGGCGAATATGCCGCCGACTACTGTACACCATCGGCGAAAAACCCTGCTGATCCTACCGTCTACCCTGCCGACTTCTGCGTGCGTACCCCGACACGCGTATCGACATCTGTTTTGCAATTACCCAGGATCGTTATTGGATTCGTGGAACCGTGCGTGGACGTAGGATGTATCGTTCGTGGTGTTTCGATGTTTAATATTGCCCTTGGAGAACCGTATGGCAGTTTTAGTGCTCGGGAATGTCGGGAATCCAAGGAATCTGTTGAGCAGATAAGTCTTGTAATCTGGAAAGATCGATCTAGGATGTCAGTTGCGAGTGAATAGTTTGGAAGATCTACATTCCGAGGAGGATTGCTTGTGTTGTGGAATAGTGGATAAAATAGGTGGTGGTGATTTATTAAATAAATTGTGTGAATGCGCGAAGCATGGTTTAAGATACGAATCGATATGGATCTTCACTGTTTATTGTTATAAATTATTGAACGTTATCCTTTTCTACGATTTATGCTTATTAACACTAGGCCCAATCCTCGAGAAATTAATACTGACTTAGACAAAGAACGCTTATCTGTCGACTTTTCGGTCTTTTCGGCGTTTCGGCGCCTCAAAGGAATGAGATGCAGACGTGTCGGATAACTCATGTTTACAAGTCATTACAAGTAACGACTCTACGGCTACTTCTTTACAACTATCCTCGACTAACAACTGGTTCGACTAACTTCAACTGACTCTCCACGAACTCTCAACTGACTGTCAACTAACTATCCAAAACGCAGTGTTCCTCATTTTGTATTTCTTTCCAACAACTTTTGTATCTCTTTTCAACGTTTTCAACGATTGATCTAGGTCTTCGTAAGGCTACGTGTATATGATGGAAATTGTGCGATACTATGATATAAAATTAGAATTGGGGGTTCAGATGGACTGCGCCGCGTACCCACTTGACTTTCTGTTACGAATCGGTCAGTTTCTCTTTGAGAGAGAGTTCGAAAACTGTCGCTAGAAATCATCCACCATATCGCTAGAACGTAGAATTTCACTTGTAACATTCGAATGTTTCAACAAAACCGTTAAAAGTAACAGCAAAATGTCGAAAACATTGAAAGAACACCAACGAATTCCGAAGACTAATAAAAAAACACCGAAGAAGACGGACGAAGATTAAGAAATCGCAAATTCTTTACTGAAGTCTCTTTCTCTCTTTCTCTCTAATCAAAATAGCTTCTTCACATTTTAAGTTTTGTCATTCTAGACCTCCCAACAATGGGTATACCAGAAATCGAGGGCCCAGTCCAGATTAGTGGCAACCAGTCCCAAATACTACGAAAAATATTTTTGAAATCACTAATACTAACGATCATCACGGGTAATCAAAAGTATCGATGCAAGAAGGAACTCCGAATAAAACGTAAAATATTTTTGAAATTACCAAGCCTAACGATTCTCGCTTACTCGTGAAACAGCCTTAAATACCACAGAAGATGTTATCGAAACCGCTAACGCTAGCAATCCTCGTAAATAATCAAAGACATCGATACCAAACTAGCCTCAAAATTCAATATCGACTGAGACTCGATACACAACCGCAAGGGTGGAACAATGGCAACAGTGGGCCAAACGAAACAAGTGACTTCTCAAACGATATTCCACGTTTCACCCGCAGTGTCTTCCCTCTGACATTTGAACGATTCAACGACGATAATTATTGGTTCTCTTCCAATAGTGGCCGTAAGATCGAAGAGGGGGCGCAATAGCGGGTACCGTTCGATTCATCGAGAAGCGTCAAGTGTAACGGAAGTGTTTAACGGTTGCGGCTAGTTGCATATTCATGCCTCACCTTTCTACCCTCACGCTGCTCAACCTTTGCCGATAACATCGTGGCTTTTACGCCGCCGGCTGTCTTGCTTTTTTGTCGCTAAAAGCACTTAACCTGTGCATCGACGGCAATCGCGCCTTTCCGTCTTCTTCCCCGTCGAATGAACCCCGGGCTCGCCCTCTTTGCTAAACTGTTAAATATGCATGTGTAACTTCCAAATGACTTTTCTTTCCAATTGAACATTGGATTATCTTGGACGCTTTCAGCCCGGCGCGACGCTGTATTTAACGGGAAGTATTTCTTTCTTCGTTCGAGTTACTTTTTAAAATCGGATAAAGAGGATTCGCTTAGTGGCAACTGTTAAATCTTGGGCAGCTTCTTTGCACTGATTGCTTCAATTTGCATTTTGATTTGAAAATCTTTCGCAAACGAATAATGCTTTTGCAAATTATTTATTATAACGAAATTGATTTGTTATGAATTTGTTATTTGAGTTTCTAGTGATTTGGAAATAAGGCATTACGTATAAGAGATGTGAAATATTTTTGTTGCTGCAAAATTTATTGGTAAAAAGAAATTGAAGCCTAATACGTAGTGGATATTATAAACATTTTCCATTTATATTTATATATTTTCTGTATTTGTGTATGTATATTATTTCTGATTATTAAATTGTATTTCGTACTACTACTTATGCTAATTTTAACTACATTTCACATTACCAAAATTAATCTAGAGTATAGTATATTATCTACAACGAAACTCACCATTTATTCCCCTCCGTTTATCCTTAATTCCATGTAAAGCCAACAATAACTGTAAACATCCCAATTATGTATACAAAGTGCCCCATAAGTGGAATTATGATTAAACAGATTGTGATACTACGTTAAAAATAACTAAAAAAAATGGAATAAAATTTTGTCACATATGCTTCTGTTTCTGATAAAACTTCAAAATTCGTCATAGCAGGAATATAATAATCTAATAATTTTATTTACTCCTATTATGAATTTATGTTGTGAACAATTTGTTATTAACAATCAATATAATAATTTATAAACTTTTTGTAAATTGCATTTGTAAATTTTTTGTAAACAAACTCCGGCTACTTTTACCTATCTTATAAGACAAAAGAACCCAACGTTCTTATATTTTTGCATAACACTTCATATTAGCTAAAAATCACAGCTTCTTAAAAAAGTTCCCATATTTTTAACACTGCGGGTGATAAAGTAGTCTCGATTACGGATTCGTGTCGAGGAAACTAAGCTGCACGAGAATCACCAATTCGATACTCCAGATTAGAGAAAAAGTTAATATATCTTTGACAGCGTCATACCGCCAATTACGAGCTGCTCTGCATAAGAACTCCAAAAGTGTATAACCACTCGTTTATCTCTCCATAAATCCGCACTTATTACCGAAACAACCGAAACACCTCGCCGCTCTCGTTTCCCTAACAACTCCGACACGTCATCCGCTACTAAACCGCAAGAAAAACGAAACGAAAAAAAGAGAAAAACCAGCCCGCAAACCGCTGTCACTTATCACCCAATCTGATCGTTCCGATCGCATGGACGTGTCGCGTTACGTTGAGAATACGGTAATAAAAAGAGAGTTCAGGTAGAGCATGATCGAAGGAAACTTTTGGCTGTCACGATACAGCGTTCTTCCTTCTCCCGATCGGTCGACGACCGCACCCCGAGCCGGTAATTTGGCAGCGGGAGGGGACGGCCTGCCTGAGATATTAGAGAAATGTGGGCGAAAGGTCAGCCGCAATTATTTAGAGGCTTTATCGCCGGCTTTCTTCTTTTTCCACTCGAGACGCGAAAAAGAAGGGGGGCCAGTGACTGAAACATGGGCTAGATAGGCGGGCTCGTCGCGTGCCGACGTACACTGCAGGCTCGCCCCTGCTTGTCTGCCTCGCTATCCTCACGAAACTCCAAAGATTAACGACGAGAGGTGGCGCAAGACATAACCTATCCGCGCGTAAAAAGCTAATAAAACCTTTTTGCATTTGCCGGCAATATAAATTTACCGGTTCCGCTGTTCTCCGCGCTTCTGATAATGCTCGCCCTTGTTGCCACCGAGCACGCACGCTTGTATCAACGCTCCGCTAAAGGGATATTTTGATCATTTCGCGAAAAGAACCTTCTTTATCCCGTTTCCAGTTCGATCACGATCGTTAAATAAGCTTGTCGCTTATTTATTATTTTAGACAGTGAAATTATTTCGCGTACAGGGCAGCTTTAGCGAGAGTAAATGCGGCAAGAAAGATAATTAAGCGGTTTTTCGTGTCACTGATAAGGGTTATCTTGAGGGGGATTTTTCGAGATTCAGATGGAACTTATAACTTTATTACTTCGGGTTTATGAGTAAAGGCTTTTAGCGAAGGTTCTGCGAATGGGGACGTAAATACGTACGTGTGAAGTTTCGTTGGGTATGAAATTGTGAGCTGTAGTGTGCGAGTAAATTGATACGTTTATTTGTTTAACAATTACGCACGCTTGAACGTACGGAGAAATATAAACTTGTAATATTTTTCTTTTCGTTGACAATGCTTTATCGCACAAATGGCGCAAAATTCAAATCTTGCGTGAATTTTGTGACACGTACTATTTCCAACTTCTCTCTTGTTTATAATATTCTGTCATATATTGTATATTATACTTTCCCTTATTTTCCATACGATTTCTTATTTACCGTTTTGAAAGTATCGTCAACTTCGTGCGAAAAATCGTCAAGTGCAAAAGGTTAACTCTTTGAGACACGAGAAAAATCAGGAAATTTTATGGCAATTTAAATAATAAAAAAGTTGGTATATCTTTATTAACAAAGATATCATGTAATATGAAAACATAAAGAAATAATAATTCAATTCAATATGTTGTTACATGATAAGACTCAAATACTCCCACCGTGCCTATGCATATGCAACTATTGCAATATTGCCTACCATGCATTACCGTGTATCAAAAAGATTGGACATTTTTTTAACCCTTTATACTCGAGAGGTGACTCTCAGTCGCCATTTGTTTTAATATCGTCATCTAAACAACGAATACGAAAGGATAAATATATTAGGAATGCGTGAAATAACCCAATAACACATTCCAAACACATGTCTTTCTTATTTTATTCCAAAAATGTAAGCAAAGCTTCGAGTTGCTGTCATTCACCAGGAAAAAGTTCTTCGAGCACAAAGGATTAACCCACCGTGCACCAAAGAATTAAAGGAGCTTCAAAAAAAAAAAAAAAATAAAGTAAATAAGGGAAATAGAAAACACGCAAGCGATATTCTACCGGTATCTCATTCAAAATCTACCCTCCTACTTGGTCAAAGGAGTAATCAGGGATGAACAATCATTAACCCAGTAACTCAATCCAAACATGTGCCTTTCTTATTTTAATTCGAAGATATAAGAAAAGCTTCGAGTTGTTGTCGTTCACCAGGAAAAAGCTCTTCAAGCACAAAGGCTTAATACCATCGTACTCCAAAGAATTAAAGAACCTTCAAGAAACAAAATTATAGGAAATAGAAAACACGCAGACGATATTCTACCGGTATCTTCTTGAAAATCTACCCTTCTACTTGGTCGAAGGAGTAATTTGTGTTGAACAATGATCAACCCAATAACTCAATCCAAACATGTGCCTTCCTTATTTTAATTCGAAGATATAACAAATGCTTCGAGTTGCTGTCGTTCACCAGAAAAAAGCTCTTCGAGCACAAAGGGTTAACCCACCGTACTCCAAAGAATTAAATAACCTTCAAAAAACAAAATTAAAGGAAATAGAAAACACGCAGGCGATATTCTACCGGTATCTCGTTCAAGATCTACCCTTCTACTTGGTCGAAGGAGTAATCAGGGATGAACAATCATCGAGTATATTACCCAGGATCCTCGGCGGGAAAGTTCACGCTGATACGGGTATTTAGCGATACTACGGGACACCATCGCGCTTATCACCCGCGATGGTAAAAACTTTATTAGCTTCATAACGATGAATTCGTGTTACGTACAAGTAGGATAGTGTTAAGTTCAACGACTATCGAGTGGCGCGCCGTGACACTGAGGCAACGATAATTGCAACGGCGTGACGGCGCCGTTTCGTTTTATTGCCAGGCTCAGTAACGGTTTATTGAGGATTTACGCGGGGCAATATATCTCTTCGCTGATCCCTCCGTTCGTGTTTCTTTGGCCCCGCAGGTTTTTCGGCCGAGAGACATTTATTAAGGGTTATCGCGGCGTCACCGTAAAACGAGGACGAGTATTGACAATCGGACGAAGTTCAGAAGTAATCTCCAATAATCCCTTCCATCCTCCCCTCCTCAGTCATTCCCTCTCCCACCACCCCCTCGCCGCCCCCGAATTTCTCGGCTAAATTCGTTTTGTGTTTACGCCCCAAGACGCTTCGATTAAAAGTCGCTGACTTGCAAGTAAACCACCCTGACCGATGGCTCTCGTCGTAAAATTTCGAAATTCCCACGAAATTCTAACGTAAATCAATCGCGTAATGCGCTTAGGCCGCGAATTTATTATTGTATTCGTTTCGTTGTTGCGATTGTTTTAACCGTTATTGTTTATTTTTCTACTGCACGAAACGAATAATAAATAAGTATTACATTTCGCAGCTACGCGAAATTCGAGTGAATTATAGGGCAAATGAGCTTTGCTGCAGTGTATCGTTTTATTTCTGCTTTTTGCGAATATTATTTTTGTATTTGTTTTACTCTTTATACGCTGCTTGTTATTATTTGTTTCTGCAAATATAGAGACTCGTCAGGTGTAATGCAGAGGAATTACATCCGGCAAATGTATGCGAAATTCAGACCAATTATGGCATTAATGAGATTCCCTTTGTTCCCTCATCTTTACATTTACTTTGCGCCTCGTATTATTGTTAATTATAATTTCGCTCGTGATATTTTACAAACGTGCACACGTGTACGGAGAAAATTGAATTTAATTTTATTACAGCCAACAGATGACAGTGGCGTTGAAATTCCTATGTAAAACATGCTTTAATTACGCTGCCCAATAATTGGCTTTGTAATATAATTTGACTTGGGGCGAATTAGCTTGTGGCTACGCGAAGAATTAAAATTGATATAAATATCGCGTTGTTGCGGGATATCGATGTTCGATATTTAACAGTTTAACGATTCCGTTTATCACGCCGGGCGTGTGCCAGCGTGAATTCAGCCCGTGTTATCGTGCCTCCCTTTTCGGCAGATTAAGATTCAACCCTTGCTAATTATTTCAAAGCGAGGACCAACGTGGCCCCGGGATTGAGGGTTTATCAAGCCGTGAATTTACATTTTACGCCTGGGAACGTTACAAAGAACGCGAGCTGTCAAAGAATTAAAAGCGTATCCACTTACAAAAGCATTCGAAAGCCACGTTTTACGAGGTACTGCACCTTTTTGCCCAGGTAACCGTATCTGCCTAATGCAAACGTCACGTCCTTACTCTCTTTAATTACAGCCCTGGTAACGAGCGTGGCGGCCATTTTGCGTGGCACACGACGAGATTGAACTTCGCACGCATGATGCATTGCTTCCTTAATTCGCCGCTGAATATACATTAACGCCGATCGATTTGAATCCGATGATGTGCAGGATAGGATGGCTCGGAGAAAATTCGTGGTCTCTGCTCGATGCTTATTAATCGCGACTGCTTCTCCACCATGATTAAACGGCGTGACTGATTTCATCTCGATATAGTCATTTACACGTGTTTACTTATGTATTTTAAGCGAGTCGGTGGAAAACACAGCTCAGTTTCCTTCTACAGCTATTTATTTACTTTTCNGTAAAATTATTTCTAAATTAATTACCAATTTTTTTTAATCAATTTCTTAATATTAGAAAAGAAAGGCGTTAAGGAGAAGATTCTCTACAATCTCGAATTTACACACATGATATATAACAACGATAAAGCCTTTCTCTACTTTTATTAATGATCTCTATTCTGTTAATTTGGTCAAGTGACGACACTAGTGTTAATGTGTATGTTTTGGACGTGCAAATGGAAGATTTAGAATGCGTGGTAAGATTGTTATGGATAAGAACAAAGGTAGACCAGCATAGTGTGTACAAGCAGAGAGAGAAGAGCAACTAGCAAGCGTTCAAACAGGTAGCGAACAGATAGCTAATTATTTATAATTTTATATTATAATTTACTCGTATATTCGAAGTCTCTAATTTTACTGCTGTAACCATCTCATACCTGATATACATATACGTACACATTTTTTCATCCATACTCTTGTCAATGACAAGAACATGATAACTGTTATTTCTGATATTTAGAAGAAATTTCATACTTCATTGCTGACCGATATTTTCACGATCATTTCAACACTAAACCTCCCACCGTCAAATTACTGATAAAAGAAAAAGAAGTAGAAGCCTTAAAAAATAGAATAACTGCAGATATTGAGAAATTGTCTATACATATATCAGAAGAAAAATCGCAAAGATGATCTATGTCACTAAAATGTCATCAACACAGAAGTTCCTAATTACTGTGCGTAAATCGAAGGATAAGGTAGAATTATAAAATATTACTATTATTGATTACAAACTCACTGATTAATGTATTTCTCGCTTTCTTTAACATTCTTTACCTGTCACTAACACTCACTCCTTATTCCTGACTTCCCTTAACAATTACCGAGCATTCCAACCATAAAATTTTCCCCTCTCACTTGAAACAAATATCCTTAGGCTGTATAACATCATTCACACCATACAATCTCACACGTGGAACCAATTCCATAATTACCATTTCCACGCAACAAAAGAAAATATAAAAATCATCCTCTCCCAATCTCAACTTCACCTACGTATTCGCATACCTACCCGAAAATGAAAGTGACGAGAAGAGAAAGCATGGGACAATTCAAAGCTGCCCAACCTAGATGGCGTGTCTGAGGTGACACCAGGTGTCTAGCCGAAAATCCGGGTGTCCTTGGCGTTTGCTACCCCATAAATAACACGGTAACCAGACTGATTAACTCGAATTTGGCTGGCTCATGATTTATAACGAGTTTGACACACGACGACCCGAACGACCATCCTGGTCACTGTGCGCCAAGGCTCAGGGTAACTGGCGAACCCTGAACGGGGGACAGGCTTCTACTTATATCCAGCGGACATGGAGCGTCGATAAAACAAGCACGTGACAAATTTCACGAAAATTCGAGCCATCAGCGTCGCGTTCGCACGCACGCGAGCAATCGCGTCAGATACGAAACACGGTACCGGCTTTCTCCTGGCATTTCCGCGTGTACGTGCACCCTCAGGCCCGTATACCGGTGCATGTACGTAACCCTATACACGTAACCCGCAGTCGCTTGAAATATTGCTCGTCCCTCCGTGGAAGATGTACGATGCGTTATTGTTGAAAGCATCGAAGCGAAAATTTCAGTGTCTGGATATATCCAGAGCGTTCTCCGCTCGATTCGCCCCTATAGATACACCCTCTGTGTTCCACCCTGAGTTCCACGACATCCTCAGACCCCCATCGAGACCGGAAGGTGGGTATAAATGTAAATAGGATGTCTGCACGTCCGCGAAAGACGGCTTTGCAATGGTGTATCAAAGGGTCCCTGTTTCACTCTGGCCCGCTCGCAATCTCTACCACCGAGAATTCTTCTTTCTCTCGTCACGAACGCATTTTCTTCGACTGTATTCCTTTCTTCCTTTTCCTGTCAGCTGTCAGGCGCAGGCCAAACCTCATTGTTACTCGATAAGACGCATGCACCTGAAACCGCCGCGGAATGTGTTCGGATTCTACCGAGACGATCCTCGGAGAAGGCAGGAATGCGGGGGGAGACAGTTTCGTTTCATCCTTGTCAACGTGTCGGGATTAATTGCGTGGATTTGTTCGCGGAACGTTTTCAGGCTCGAATCGTTTGGTATTTGATACCGGTTCTCCGATGCAATTAATTAGCTACGGTTGGGAAATTGATTACTGCTCGGGTACAAGATTTTCTAGTTGGTTACTTTTTGTAGAAGATACGTGTAAACTAGGTTGTTATACTAAAGTTTCGGTCTCTATGACGAAAATAATCAGATTTCATTTTACAAATCTTGTTACGCTTGCTATCAACCTCGCTATCATATCCATCACTTGTCATGCAAGTATTAAAAATAGAACTACCGACATTTAATGAGTACCTAAACAGAGGGAGCATAGATAATAGCAATTTTAGCGGTATGATGATGATGTGTTTTTAATAATTCCAAAAGGGAAAATTCTCAGGCTAGTCATTTTGACTGGATTCGTAGTTCTAGTGTTAAACTAGGACTTAAGACAAGCAATAAATTATAGTACTTTTGGATATTACTAATTGAATAATATATATTGTAAATTGACTTTACTATCTCTTTGTACCGTTTGACACCATTCGACCTACCATTGACTGCTCTCTGGATCTCAAATCTTACTGTGTTAAGTTCAAAACAATTTAAAGGATACGTATTCTTAAGATTCTTTGTTAGATTTCCATTTAATTAAACACTCCATCAGTCAGTAATTCTTGTAGCTACAGCTTGACAAATTTTTAAGCAAGAATTCTTGAAAAAAGGAGGCGTTCATACTACGTTATCTTACTTATCGAAAAATATTAATCTTCTCAATTTCTCTTTTCTGGATTCAACCGCATTGGCATCCTATATTATTACAGCAGAAGTATTTCTTATAACCCTAGTATTAGATCATCCCTAAGTGCCAGTTTTTACTCTTCTATTTAAAATCATATATCGACTAAACCTTTAAATATTAAGAGAAAATGTAGTCGCTCTTTTGTTCTACAACTTCTTCCTATTTCGTTGATAAAGACGTTATTCCATCGATATACTTTATAAAATTCGACAAAAAATGTAAATAGCACCGCGGAACGAACTTACGGTATAACCTAATGAAATACAAATATTTTATTCTTATCCCACACCACGTAAAATCGGAAACCCCACGAAACACGTGAAAGGGTACTAAATTAACAGTAGATTAACAGGGTAAAAAGATTAAATTCATTTAAGCGAAGGAATATATCATTCAACGACATACCTCGTATCCAGCGGAACGGAAAAACGAGCATCCGTGGATTGTCGAGGGGCCACACGGCAGAAGATCCCGGTGGAACACGTAATTTCCAGTCCGCCGTGTATAATTACGCGCATTCGCCTCCACTTCCGGTCTTCTTACGGTCCGTTCGTTATCGCTCACGTCCCAACGATGCGGCTGCGTTACATTTTAAACTGCATTTCGATGCGCTGTCAAGGGAATGGCAGCAGCGGCGGCCAAGATGATGGATCTAGCTAGATCCCGCCCATCCGCCTTACTTATTTCTCCAGTGGCCGTATCCTATAACGACTAAATCCATTTTGGTATTAGATTTCTTCGTATCTCCGCGCGCCTTTCATCGTGCCATTGATGGATTAAAGAAGGAGACAGGGATTAAAGGAAGGAGGAGGGTCTGGATGGGAAGGAAACTGTTTGGATCACAGCCACGTCGCGAGAGGATCCAGAGACTCGATACTCCTGTAGAATTTACAGCGTGGACGGTGTCACGTGACCGTGCCAAAGATATGTTACTTGCCTGGATATGCATTTCGTTCATTCATCCAAGATTTCGTCCTTTCGTCGATAGCACCTATCTATAGGACGAGAAAGATATACGCGAAATTGATTCGCCAGGTTTCACGAATTTTTGATCACCTTAGATCTATCAGAGATTACACGAGGTATTTGCTGTCTCACAGCTGTCGGATTCCAATGATTGTTTTACGGGATGGGTTTGGATATACTCATCTAGGAGAATGATAATGGAAACTATGCTGCATGGAATTTTAAACAACAATGGTTACAATTGGGTATAACAATTATGGACAATGTTATCATAATCAAACTATCGCGTGACGAACGTATCGTACAATCGAACTTTGATTACTGGCATCCGTTATGACAATTGCTTTTTGCGAAAAATAATTCGAATTTTTATCAAATTACTATAAAATGGATTTCTGGCAACAAGGCTTCATCGAATCTTAAAGATTCACTGCACGGTTTCACACGACCCAGCGAAAAAGCGAAATTTGAGAACTGCCAATTGCACAGAGAGCAGCCAGTGGGAAAAACCGTGGAAAATATATGCCGACAGTTCACGAACGTGACGTTGCAAAAGAAGCCGACCGATTAAACCGGTATCTTATCTCGATTTAAGTGTTTGCCACGTCTTGGCCGGGGGTGGGGGTGGAAAGAAAAGGAGTGGCCGAATTTCAAGACCCGACGCGGAGTTATTTTGGTGGTGGAACGGCAGAGCCGAAGCGAAAATTGTGATGAGTGTAGTGTGAAATATTTACACGCAGAGGACAATCCATCATCACCGCCTTCACCCTCGAAGCATTCGCCATTGCCAGCCGACGCCGACGCCTCCGCCGCTTTCCAGTCCGAGGCTCTACAAACCCAACCTACTTCACGCCTCCGCAACCTTCATACCTCGTGAGACAGACTAGAGTACTCTTCATTTCTTGGTCCACCCCGTGCATCTGCCCGATGTTCTTTCTTTTTTTCTCTTTCTCTCCTTTTCACGGCACACCCAAACTGTCTAACGTCAACTCGCGCCAGTTTTCTGCGTTAATTACGATAAACGGCATCGATCAACTGCTTAACACTTTAACTGCTATGTTGGTCATATATGACCGGCAACGGTTTCTTCCGTGACGCCATGGTGGTCATGGGTGACCGGAGCCTTTCAGTTTATTACAGTTTATTAAAAAGCTAAATGAAAATCGAGAGTTAGTGTATTTGAATATGGCCAATGTATAGAAGACACATTGAAATAAAATGTGCCCTATTGAACAATTAAAATTTTTTATTAGAACAATAAAGAATAACAAAATTTTAGAATAAATCTTGCATCTAACGGTGCACTTTGTTAAAGCACACCAAACATAAATGCGGCGAATCAATACAATCTGGATAATAAGTGGTCATCTTCTTGGTCTTATTTTTAGCAATTTTTGACCGAAATAGTTTGGAATTTTTTTTGTAACATTCGCTGCAAAATTTTCGTTCCAGGTACGCTCGTCCTTTTTTTATTTTTTGCAGTTCGTGCCGTAATCTGAGTCGAACCGTCATTAAGGCGCCACGGTGGTCACCCGTGACTACCAGTAAGTGAAACGCTCCATGTGATAAAAATATTGCCTTCTAACATCAATCATTATTTTGTCATTATATGCTTTGAATAATAAAATTAATGCTGTCGCGTCCTGGACAAAACATATGATTTCGGCGTGACAGTCAAAGGCTTAACGGGCTTCCTTCAAGATTCCGAAGAAACTGACTGAGTAGAATCCTAAGGAACTTCTGTTTGCGATGATTCGAGTGGTCAGGGGTAACTGGGATTGGTAGTATTTGTTAGAGTTAAAATAAACTAACAATTTATTGGACAAAGCCTCGCAAAGCAAAAAAATTTGTGCAGCTTTATTTGTTTTTACAGTTATTAAAAGATAGCGTCGTTGGCTTCGAATTAATTATGATATTTCCTACAGTATTAATCAGAGTTTTTCTGCATGAAAGAATGATCTGGTTGATGGTATACATTTAATGACAGCAGTTGGGAGGTAGAGTAATGATTTCAGAATTTTTGCATATATTTAGGGGGGAGTATATGCATTATGCATTGGTGAAATGTGATTTTTCTCGAATATTTTGTATGCGGTGGATTTCTGGTTTTGATATACGTATGTCAGAAAATGAAGGATATAGAAAAATTCGCTAGTCATTACTTCATTTCTTTTAACTTTTGTTAATAAGCGTAGAAAGTGTAGAAAAGAGTTGGTTCAATCCTGACACCCGATACACGAAGGAGAGAAACATGGATATATTTCTAGAAATGAGCAGTGTTAAATATGAAAGGAATATCTAAAAATATAATGCTTGCCTTCCGAAACGCACGATAAATCTTTGATGTGACACGAGACGTGATAGCTTTTGAGATTGTGTTACATCAGACATGCGAGGATAATTTTATATCTTCCATAAATTGATTACGCTATAAATCATCCCTAATATAATGCACGGAAACCAAAGGTGATATTTCTCAGCTGTTTTAAATAAAATTTCAATGTTTGCTAATCTGAATAAATCTGTAACATTATTCGGTTCAATTCGCCTATATTTCTTTCCTTTTTAAAATTTGTATAATTCTTTTTATCATATTATAATATTCCCAATGAATTTATTTACATATAAAAGTAGAAAAATATTTTCGTCGTGTACACGCGAAAAAGCGAAAGATAACACTGCATTTAGTATAATAATAAATCGATTTAACGGCTGTAACGAAAGGGAGAGCAGCAAATTGTTTCTAAATTACCTATTTGTGTTCGTTACACAGCCTGGCTGTTGTATAATTATATTACGTAATTACGATTACATCACTAACAGTGCAATAGAATAATTTGAATTTATATGTAAATTGAATTTAATGGCCAGCATGCTACAGATAACTCCGCAACACCAACGAGCAGAGTTCCACCTCTAGCTATGATTAACGGCTCTCCGTGGTAGCAATTTGACATTAGTACTCGTGATGAAGGATCGAATTCGCATTTACGATAGTTTCACTCGATATTACGGATCAACCGTTGTAGTTGTCCCCAGTGTTGCTTACACCGAGCATTACGCGGATTTCCAGCGTTAAGAGACTGGAGAACGCTATTGGCGAATCTCGTGCCAAAAATCATGGATTTTCTCCTATACGATCCCTCCATTTTATCCAAAAACGTACAACATATGCGACACGGAAACATATTTCACACGACTATCGTAGAACATGATCGGAAATAAAAATGCTAATATTCGTTTAACCTTGTACTGATTTTGAAAGTCTGCCTGTTAGTCACTTTTAAATTTTTTATTTTGAGAGGATCTATATTTTTCATTACATATTTCTAGCTTTGAAACGCTATTACTAATAGTTAATAGTAATTGTTTTCTAAATTGAGTTATCCGAAGTAAGATATCATTCACAAAATTAAATATTCTGCATTGGAGAGATTAATTGTAGAACTTTTAATTTCCTTTTGCCAAGTACTGTAATTTTTTATAGTCTTCTTTAACCCGGTTTTTCTCCTTTTTATATCCTATCCTGACTTGCTCCTGAGTCAGTCGAACGAAGACGAAGCTTGAGCCAAATTTCTAGGCTCCGTTTACTCTGCTCGATTAAATATATCTAATTGTACGCCGAGAGAGGAAAATGAGGACCGGGGAATAGGAGGAATTAAGAAAAAGATAGGAGTAATATTCGTGTTTAAACGGTCAGCTAGATAGATTGTCCATGCAACCAGGATTCCACCGTTATTCCGTGGTACATAAGGTTCCAGTGCAAACAGACAGACCAGTAGAAGCAGAGAGTAGGCAAGCCTGGTTAATTACTCACCCCCATCCAGTCAGGCAGGCAGGCTTCGGTGTGTTCCATCCCCTGTTACCCCCAAGCCTTTCCCATTCGAGCCCTGATGGATCACCCAGCCAGCCCACCACCCACAGAATGGCTAACAATAGGTTTTTGTTTCTTTTTATTGGAAGTAGGCGGATAGGAAGCCGGCCAGAACAAAGTATTTGTCGCTATATACCCGCTGCTCTCCCTTCCACCCAGTGACCCTCACGATTCGATTCGACCCCTTGTTCTCTGATTGTCAAGTTCTTTAACCTGCTCGGTCGAAACAGCGGTACACCCCTAGAGAAAGAGACCTATGAACGTCTGTACCAGAAGGCACGGTGACGATAATTCCTTTCACGGATCTTCGCACATGTATAGAATCGGAAATCTCTGCAGCATCGATGCAAAACTATTATCCGCGATTCATCGGGGTTACTCGAAAATTCCGGGAATTATCCGTTCTTGTCTGTTTTCGAAATCAAGGAACGAGACACCGTTAATCGCGGATGATAGCAAAATTTGCGTTAAATAATCTTCTGTGTCTCTGGAAAAACAACTCGGTGCGAACTAAATCTAACTCTATGCAAGTATACTTATCATAGGGGATTGGATGGTGGTAATAATTTATTAACAAATTATAAGAACGTGCAAGTGACGGTTAGAAATACGAATTATCTCTTTGGAACCACTTTCCCTGATTCGTCGAAATTCCTCGAAAATGAAGTGCAAACGATTTATGGACACCTAGTCTTCGTAGTTTCATGTCGCAAACATTAGAATCTGTATGGACCCAAGTACTATGCGTTCGCGTAGAGTTGGCACAATTGGTTTGCATTTTAAGGGCTGTCTGACTCTGCCGACACTTCTTGTATTATAAATAATTGTCACTGTTGGGCAAAGAGTGACAAAGATCATCGACAGGTCGCAGCAAAACCGAGTGAGATAGCGTCGGCATTACTTTTCTGTTTCTCAAAGCTAACATTGCTTAACAGTTACATTATTACGTAAAAATACGGAATACGAACGTCTCGAATATACAGAAAACAAAATACTCGCAGTGACAATCGAAGAAGCGCAAAACACAAGGATCGTCCCCACATCATCAGCCTGTGGAATTTTATTTCTACCTTCTTCACATTATAAATATCTTTTTTTTCATTCATTTATAGCCAAAGAATCATATGTCTACGATACTTCGATACGAAACCATCCTTCGTAATTGAAAAATATTCCTCTAACATTGCAAGAACCGTCTAAAAACCTTTTGTACCACGGAGGACGCCATCTTTTCGTTCTATTCGGCGTTAGCCGCGTGTGATGGTGAAGTTTGGGTTAAAAGACCGTCGAAATGATCGCGTGACCAGCATACCGAGTGACTCGTTATTAATTGTCCCCCCGGAACGGTAGCGGAAAGAATTCGAATTATCCAAAGAATGCAGCGGCATTATCCCCTAACGAGGAAAGAGGATAGATACGTAGGAACTTTAGGAAACTGTTCCCACGGGAAATCAATATGGTAATGCGCGGCCTTAAGTAATGAGAATGTTCGTAAGGAAGGGCACTTAAGCGGGATAGAACTATAGATCGAGAAGGGATAAATGAATGACACGGATCTAAGGTGGACACCATCCAGACACGATTAATCTCAGACTCTGTCTGAGCTTAGTAAACGTCCGGGAGTGTTGGGGCGCCTAGCACGAACTCGCCCTGTGGTCACCGGCAATTTAGCCCTAATTTTTCCCCATAAATCCGCCGGGTAATTGATGCATCATGAAAATTACACGAGCAACTTTCCCTATTACCTAACCGCGATAACGGATTCTTGCCTGATCGAACAGACTTATTCGGACTCTGCTCAAACGTACGTACCGAAATTCAGTCTGTTCTCGAGTTGGAAATAAACGCTTAACTTCTATGGATAATTCAGCACGTTTAAGAAACTTAAAGTGGCAATAAGTACGAGGGAACGCGAATTTCAACCCGGAGCCGGGTAGTCATTCTCATGCAACGCTCGTCTCTCCGGAACCCTCGTAAGTCGATCCCAAGTTACGACCGTGGCACCAGTCGAAACGATTCAGCTGGTTGACTCAGCCGCAAACTTATCGTCCGAGTCCTAATTGAATTTGTCCTCTTGGACCGTGTCGCCGTGTTGCGGTAATGTTGCCAGTTCTGCGCGGCAGTCTCCAAGGTATGCCAAGGGCTTCGCTTATTATAATGGGCGCGAAATTTGCATAATGGATACATATGCACGCTCAGAGAGAGGACTCCTCGACCTTAGTCCTCTTCTCTCTTGGCTTTTCCTTCTCCCTCTTTTCCTCCGTATTGTGGTCGAGGCTTGGGGTCAGAGGGAGACCGAGGCCGAGATAGAAGAAGGGCGAGGCGGGATGGCTGGAAGGGAGTAAGGGCAACAGAGGAGTTGTACCGACTCCACGGAGTGCTTTAGTTGTTAGTTGTTACGTGTACGTGTCCTATGCAAAGTTATGTCCCATTGTACGAGCCTGCTAAGATCCAGGCTCCGACCGGCGGGTAGAGCTGTAACTCTTGCAAAAGAGTACTGATTAACTCGCGAAAGTCACGAATGGAACCCGCCCCCCTGTTGCGAGAGAGACCCGCCGCCGTTATGTACGCTTTGCCCGGCGTTCTTTTCAAACGGTACACCCCCTAGACCACGGATGGACGGCCACACCGTGTTCTTTGTTGCCGCGGCTTTTTGCATCGGTTTGCATGTTTCGAGATGCAAAGTTTCAACCCGCTGTCGTATTTATGGCACTCCATATCTCCCGGCAAGGTTATCCTATCAATCTGCCCACACGCCACTACTAGATATTGCTACTTTGTCAACGTCACCGTTTCTATCGTTAACTTTCCGTTTTTATCCCTGTTTTCCCCTGTCATTGCGCGATACGCGACACTGCGCTCGCTGTGCGTTCCCATCGAGAGCTGTTACCGATATAAATACACCATGACACCTGGCCACATTTACGATCGAGCATCCGCCGTAATTTTTATACCGGCGTGTCACTGTCTATCACCTGAAGCTATGTGAGAGCAGTCACGGGGTCCCGTGTCGAAATTTCCGAAGGAAACGGTAAGCCGCGATCCTATCGAGTTGACCTATTTAAACGCACGTCAGCGGGCACGACAGTTTCATCTCGAGACGACGTTATCGACCCTCGACGACACCCTTCACGGCGAGAGAAGGTACCCTTGCATGTATCACCGCGACTCAGACAAAGCTCTGCAATTAACTCTCCGAGCCCGATGCGCCCGCGGCGGTTAAGACGAACTATCGGAGGAGGAGCTGCCAGAGGAATGGCTCTTGTATCAAGTCGCACGTTCCCTGTGAGTAATCGCTGTTATTCCTAGACGATTCTCTCCCTTTTGCTACTACGTGACACACCCGCGGGCTCCGCCGCCGGAATTAGTACTAATTCGTTTTTCCCCGGTGTCAAGGGTATCGCGAACAGCAACGGGAATAATCGCGAGCAAACACTTCTGATCAGGAATACAAGCAAAAAGTCCCGGGGAAGTTGATACTCGAGGCGGGTCGGAAGGGCTCGCGTCGGGAGTTTCAATGAGGAGTTTGAAACCGTTCCAGAAATCGCTGTTACGCTAAGGTTCTTTCCGAAACACTCGCGAAAAAGCGAGATGACGTAATAACCGTTACGAGGATTGCAGACACGTTGGATTTAGAACGCGGATCTTGGCTCGGCGTTATTTTTCTCGGAGAAAACACTGAGAATGGTGGCAATTGTCAGCTATCGCCACGTGGAGATGACTGGGAAGTCAAAGTGACCTGTTTCGGAATTTTTTGGAAATTCGAATTTATTGAAAATCGCGCGGGAATGGTTTATGATTAACTGTAAAACTACGACACGTTTTATTTCTTTTTCTATATTTTTCGTGACTGAATGAACAATTCCATGAATTCGCAAGATCAGCGTGACTATTGGTTCGAGGACCGGAATGCAAGCGATACAAGAATATACGTATACATAATACATAGAATTGTAATCGTAACCGATATAGAAGCGAAATTGAATCGGTGAAGAATCAATATTCCAAAAGATCTTGATTCCTGATATCACCTATGCATGGAGAATTACGATTCTTTGCATTCAAATTGCTTGCGGTTCTTTCTTGAACCCTCTCGCAACACTTTTTCATCGAAAAGAAGTTCTCCTATGGAAACTATCTAATTTCATTCGAATTCTTGCATATGAAACAAATTTTATATTTAATTATTAATTTAATTTAATAATTAATCTCTCACTTCTTCACAATCTTCTTTAGCTGATATATATAGGATTTGGAGGGTTTACCAAGTACTTATGAGAAAACCGTCGAACTTCCTTTAACTTGGAATCTATCTGGCGACGATGGTGAGAATGGTAACTGTTACAGATATATCCAAAAATACACGCAAGCTCGTCTAAAAACAAAAGTTCTATGTAACGTTCCATCAAACACATTATATATAGCTCATGATCCTCGTTTTCTATGAGTCACGTTTCCCAAATACTCGATCGCATTTCCAGATTTTCACCCTTGACTTCCATTCGGCATCCCTAAAAATATACTGTTCATTCGATCCTCTTGCACGCTGTCATTTTCGTTCTATAAACATTCTTCCAGCGCCGTACTTATTTCACTCTCATAATAATTTAACGAGGAGGGAGCAATTTCTTATTTTTGAGATATTTATGTTTATGATTAATCATTAATTCTAATTATAAATATTTCAAAAACATATATTCGTGAAAACTTATATTTACATTTATGATTATTTTTAATTTTAATTATAAATATCTCAAAAACAACCTAGTAGTTGCTGTTACAATGGTATATTTTCTCGATCTGGAAGACTAAATCAACAAATCTACAAAATTTCAACTAAATCCATGCTGGGAAGGACCTGCAAGGTCCTTATAAGCCACGTGTCGTTGACATCGAGGAAAATTCGCACGAAGAGAACCCAAAGGAAAGAATCTTCCGACCAAACCTAACCCGCCTGTCTAACAAATTTCAGCTCTGAACCGAAAATTAATTCGAGCGTCTCCTCGCGCGTGCAGCCGTCCGTGAAATTCGGCAATAGAGAAGCCCGGGTAAGGTGAGACTGGCAGTGGCAAAGGGGTGTAACGCAGCCCCCCGGTATCATCAGATACACAGGCATGCTGGATGAATTCTTCACGGTCTCCATCTTGCGTATTACTTGCTTACAATAGATCACGATAGCGCAAGGTATTCTAACTGGTCCCCGTTTCCCTTGAATGACTCCTTTTCACACGCGTCGAGGAGGAGAAACGCGCGGAGGATCCCGGGTACGCTGTGCGGGCGTAGGCAGATAGTGAGCCACAGAACGGTACGAGGAAGGAACGATACGAGAGGAGGAAAGGCATGGGGAATTATAGAGACAGAATGCGAGAAAGTGACGGAGAAAGAGATGCCTTGGCTGGCTGCTGCAGCGGGGTTGCGGAGGCCGTTGCTGAAGCTCGCTTCTACGGCGTTGGTGCTTTCTGACGCAACATAATGTGACGACCATTGTGCTGAAGTTAGCGGCGGTGGGTTATTCAGCGGCGGCATTTCCATGCAAAGCTTCCCGGATGAAGCCCAGACAGAGAAGAGTAGCCGCGGGTGCCGCAGACCTCTCTGTATCCTGATCGCCCCCTAACTGCACTTCGCCGTTGGCCCTTCCTACCGTCGTTTCTGCCAGCCTCTCTTCCTTCTTCTCTCCGTGTCCAACCTTCCCTCTCTCTCTCTTTCTCTCTCTTCTTCCTTCAACGTAGTCCTCTTTGCTCGTATCCTCCACCTCCGACTTCGACGATCTACATTCTACCTCATTGTGCAGCCGGCTTATCCATGCCCACCCGTGCGATTCTCACATCCTGATAACGAACGGTCGTGAAGCGGTTCCCCTCCTACACCTCAGCCTTATTCCTCGCTTTGAACCCTTCCCTCTTGCCGGATTGAAAAGAACTCGGGTTAGCGGGGAACTAGGTATTGCCCCGTCGGCCGTCACTGTGAAGAAAGCTTTCGTTCAGGTTCCTTTGCATGAGATACCGTGTACGGATACGCGCGTGCACGATTCAACCCCCCGGTGTGTATGCTGCGTTTATGGGACGTAACGTGCACGAAAACGGATCCTTTTATCGTTTTCCGTTTTCCTCCTGGATTTTTCCTACTTTTTTTCCTCTTTCTCTCAGAGGCTGTTTGCTTCGCTGCGTGGGTCTTGTTTTTCTGGTTTCGCGCGCGATGTCACGGGAATGTTAAGGGTTGAGGGAATGAGATGGAACAGGCTTTGATAGTTAGGTTTAGTACGACTGTTTTTATTGAGAATAGTAGGTGTTTCATAGGTATTTGATTGAATGATGGAAAAAGGATACATAGTCCATCAGATTTTTATATTATATAAATGGTAAATGTAAATGTAAAAATAATTATCGGATATTGTATATAATCACTACTAAGTTTCATAAATGTAATGAATTCTTGAATATTGACCGATGAAATGAGTAGAATACAGATCAGTTTTTTGAGTAATTTCTAGTCAGAAAGATAATTTTTCGTTGGACACTACGACACAAAAGGTTGCAAATAACGACATTTTATAATTAACGATCAAGAATTCTATAAATGGCTATTTTATATCGCATGGATGTAACCGAAACCAAATTTAGTGACAATTATACATAATTACCGGATTAATCAAATTTTATTTTAACATATCTACTACAACAGTCCAAAATCATTAACGCAATTCATAATGAAAACAGAATTTTGTTACTAATATCTGTGAATTTATTTTTAACCTTCGTAACTCTTCCGTTTCTCACGTTTAACTTCGTTTCTTGAAAACAAAGCCAGATATTTTATCGAATATCGACGAATGTCGTTTAAATTTTTGGTCATTTCCAAGATCACAGCTGCGAATCACCCTATACTAAAGCTCGAAAGCGTGAGATATTTACATGCTCGTGAAAAAAAAAACAGGAGAGAATTGTGTCGGTGCGGATACGACAATGAGAAATAAATCTTCTCGCCGTTGGAAGGTGATTTAATGAATCCTGTGGAAATGTTTACAGCCTGACTACGGGGCTTGTAATTGAACCGAAAGCATGGGAATACATGCCCATTGCCGCAGCTTTATTTCTTACTCAATGGTCGATGTAGACAGCAATTCCCCGTGAAATACGCCCCACTTTCCTCCAGTCAAGACCGTTAATGCAAACCACCAAACCGCCGAGGCTTTCCTTTCGTACAGCTTAATCACTTAAGTTCTTGTCTTTATCAGTGTTGTTTCCCACCGAGTCTCCCACATGACGAAAAACCTTCATTTTCCAGCTTTCATCCGACTACGATCGAGCGAAAACACTCGTACATGTCCTAGCATAGCTATAGTTCGTCGTTGATCTTAAATTTTGACCCTTTATCTCCACTGAATTAACGAGATAAAATAAAAATCTGTCAATATAATCCGCGAAATTTTCGATTTTGTCTTTTTAGGTTTAGGATTTTAGGAATTTAGGATTAGGTACTGGTCCTAGGCGTTTGAATCATTTACCTTTATCACTTAAATATCCTTTGAATGAACGTAAAAGAGTGTCATAAATTTTGAATTTAAAATTAGTATCTGATCATTGTAAAGTGACAGAGACTTCGTTTTCTAGTCAAATCTTTACCTATCTTGAGATAGATCTAGTAGTGGTCATTCATTTTTTGTACAACGCGTTACAAACGCGAGGAAGAGCTGTGGCACTGTTAAAAGAACGCAGTAATTGGCTAGTTATGACCAAATAATTAACATGTCATTGATTAATTCGACCTCTCTAAGACCAAACCACAAATCAAGTCAGGTATCATAGAAAATTTGTTAAACAGCAGATTCGATCTCAGAGNCGAGATAAAATAAAAATCTGTCAATATAATCCGCGGAATTTTCGATTTTGTCTTTTTTGGTTTAGGATTTTAGGAATTTAGGATTAGGTACTAGTCCTAGGCGTTTGAATCATTTACCTTTATGACTTAAATATCCTTTGAATGAACGTAAAAGAGTGTCATAAATTTTGAATTTAAAATTAGTATCTGATCATTGTAAAGTGACAGAGACTTCGTTTTCTAGTCAAATCTTTACCTATCTTGAGATAGATCTAGTAGTGGTCATTCATTTTTTGTACAACGCGTTACAAACGCGAGGAAGAGCTGAATATTTCCTCTAAGAGTATACGAAACGATTTCTGATAATTCATAGACTTCGAAACGAATTTCCGAATGGTTTTTCGTAAAATGCACAGTGTTACAATTATATAAATATTGAAGACGTGCCTTAACGCTTAACCATTAAGAGTTGTTCCCTCTTAGGAACATTATTAATGCAGTAAACTTGAGTGTCTCCTCTAAAAGCATACGAAACGATTTCTGATAATTATATAGGAAAAAATCGCGAGTCGATAATTTAATTATACAACACGACTGTCGGTCCAACAAGACAACAATGTTCATAATGAACATGTAATTATGTGATGTAACATAATTATACCCAGTTACGCTATTATTCCAACAGATGTCACGATTGAATTACCCAACAGCGTAATGGCGAATAGCTTGCTACATTATTGGAAGAAATATCCGATGAAAAATCAAAATTCCTCTGGAATGAAAAGAAAAATTCCCTGCAGCCTGTTTTCCATCCTATCCTCTTCTGTTCCACATCGGAGAAGAATCGCCAGCCCTCGATCTGGCCTGAATTAACGAGTAAGAATAAAGATAATTCACTTGGGAGGTCGGAGCATCGACCTGGGTGAAAACTCGAAGGGGTTTTCGGCCGGGCCGACCCGAGGAAATACTATCCCCGTGCAATCCCTGGTTCGACGGAAATGGTCGAGGAATTTTGTTTCCGGTCCCAACGCGAACAAACGGCACGGCCGATAAATAATAAAAGCCCGGAGACTTCGGGAACGATTTTTCACATATCTTCGCCTGTATCCTGAGGGCGTGACCGAGGGGTGGAAAAAGTGGAATAGGATTTTCCTTGGGGATACTCCAATATCGTGGGTGGAGTACGTATATCCATAGCGCGCCCCTTTCAACTCTCGAATTTTATTAACGTATCGGTCGACGGTGGTACGGACGTTGCAGCAACCGGCGAAGGGGCGAAGGGATGCGGGTTTTAGGAGGGACAGGGTGGAAAGGGAGTTGGAAGCCTCGCGCCGCATAATGTATAACATCATCTTTTACGATATCTCTTTCTGGGGCGCACTAGGGTATAGGTAATGCACGGTATTGTATTTTGCGATTGCATTTTCAGAGACGTCCGCCTGCGCTTTGAATATAAAGTGGCTCGAGCCGTGCCTGTTTCACGTGCGGCGCACCGTTGCTGTACGACCGATAGCACGGCCGCTCCTACCCAGCTGTGCCAACCTGGTAACCGAACGTTATTATCGTACTCTCAAAGTCTATAGATGCTTTTAGCGAGTGCCGCGATCAGAAAGCACTTTTGTTTCCCTGCGTACGCCGTTTCCGCGATAGCTCGCTCGCGATTTATGATTTCAATATGCTGCGAACGCCGCGATCTTTTCGCGCGATCAAACCTCTGTTAAGTTCCTCTCGACAGGGGTGTTTTAATCCGTGGAATGGCACTGGCGTGTTTCGCAGTATCGTTCGCGTGTTTCGGTTGGGGGAGCTTACCGGTTTGCGGTGATTCCGATTGCGCGAAGATGTTAAACATCCTTCGACTCGATTAACTCGCCGATTTTTTAAGGTTTGAAATATTTGTAAATTTATTTATCATCTTCGTCGATGAAAATCATAGTGGTTATACAACGATGACCCTAATATTATCGTTTGTGGAATAAAATCTCGCGAACTTACTCGGTAAAAATTAATTGCCTATGTCGGAAATGGGAAGACTGCGAGAAAGTTAGTTGGTTTATTATTTTAACAATTTGATTCACTTTACAAAGGTACAAAAGAAATAATAAATTGTAACATAATGGTATATACTCGCTCATAACTTGTTCATACGACGAAGGATTGTTTCATACAAAACTAACTTTTCCATAACAACTGTCGCATATTACACATTACAGATCTTCCGCTCACACGTTCAAAAACATATGCATTAACACTCGTACTATCGCTGCATATATAATACATTTCTAACCACTAGTGATCGATGATATTCCGTAATTTTTCATAATATAATATTCCAATTAGAATCGTTGCAGTAACCGAACAGGTTGTCACCCTACATTCTACCTTCTATCCTTTTAGTCGCCCATTTTCCAAATATGCCTGTTGACTTGCGTAGCTAAGACAGTTCTAACTGTACACCCGTTAAATGAATACATATATATATATTTTTTCTCTTCGTTTTACCACTGACTATATTCCATTCGCACTATAATATAATTCTGTAGTATAATTGGTGGGATTGATACAGGTGGTGATTTATTTAATTATAAAAATGTGCGAGTGAAGTTCGGAAATACGAATTATCTCTCGCTATGGTTCTACTTCTACAACTCTTTACAATTAACGACTCTAATTTACAACTAAGACTCTCAACTCAGAATTTCCCTAAGAAATACAGGTGGTGATTTATTTAATTATAAAAATGTGCGAGTGACGATTGGAGATACGAATTATCTCTCGTTATGGTTCTACTTCTACAACTCCTTACAATTAACGACTCTAATTTACAACTAAGACTCTCAACTCAGAATTCCCCTAAGAACTACAGATGCTGATTTATTTAATTATAAAAATGTGCGAGTGACGATTGGAGATACGAATTATCTCTTGTTATGGTTCTACTTTCACAACTCTTTACAACTAACGACTCAACTTAGAACATCAACTAAAAACTCTACTAAGAACGTACCCCTTAACATGACCAAATTTGATCATGTTTGACTAATCCCAGGCCCAAGGTTTTTCAACTAACCCGGGTCCTCGTAAGGCCACCTGTAAATACACGGTAGAAAATGCCTCGATACTACGTCTCTGAAGAAGAACGAAAAGAGGAGACTCGAGAAGAAAATGATAAAACGAAAACGCGAGGATCGTAAGTAGAATGCACATAGACGCGAGGGTAACTGTATCCCAGCCCCACACCTCGGCTCTCGAGCAACCAGCAGAAGCATCGGTTCGATTACATTAGGAAGCACCCCACTCGATAGCCGGGAAACAAAAGGCGAAGTCGTTTCTCGGCATTCATCCCGGCCCGATCCGTATTATGACGTCGGCGTAAGACTCGGAATAAAGAGGCAGGGAGAAGGAAGAGGAAAGAAGCAACGAGAGCTGCGGCGGAAGGGGCGCGGAGGATGGCCGGTTAGCCTGGCGGGGGTACTTCCGTGATAAATTAATCGTCGATTTCCGACGATTACAATTTGGTATGCTTCCAAATCGCTCGCACCCTTTTTGCGGCGGTGAATTTTAGCCGTGTGCATTTTTCATCTGGCGCGGTGCGGCCCTCAAAAAGAGGATATCTATCTTCCCTAGAGGCTGCTGGCCCTCCGTTTCTCGGTATAACCGGTGCCCATCCTTCTGCCGCTCTTCTTCCCGCGGCCTCGGCCGTCTCTCTCGATCTTCGCCACCCCGGACGCCGGTGCCTAGGCTCTTGCCCCAGCGAGACTGGCTCGCTTCCAAAAATATTATAAAATTCCCAATTACGTGGCATAGATTGGCGAGGTAAATTGCCCCTGGAGCGCGGTGGATGGCGAGACGGTGGTTGCCTCTCTGCTATACCCGGCTGCTTCGCTTCGCTCCGCTCCGCTCCACTCTGCTCTGCCTGACGACCGAATCGAACGGGGAACCAGATCCTCCGCTTCTCTCCAATCGGTAATCCATTACCGTGACGCGATTGGGTAATTGCAGGTGAGGGGCCTATCTAGAGACGTGCCCTCCAACCTCTAACCTCTTCCTCCTGCACCCTTCGCCCCGTCACATCCTCGATCCAGCCCATACCAGCGCCACTCCAGCCCCGACCCTTTCCATGCCGGTCGATATTCCCTCTAATTAAACACTGGGGGGCACAATGACAAACCTACCTTGTACCAGAACCTCGCCACCGTTGTCGGCTCGCCGGATACCAGCGTTCCTGGCCGAGGCCGAGACCGAGGCCGAGGCTGAGTCTCCGAGATCCGGTAATTCGGTTAATCTAAGGCGGTTGTTGCTAAACGCGACTTCGGATAAATCACTCGTCCCCTGACTGCCGCCAGCTACTACGATTCTCTGGCCTTCGTTCCGTTGGGACCAACGGGCAAACGATTACTGGGACCGTGTCGCGCGCGTTCGTTTGATACGCGGTTCTGCTCGGGCAAGGATGCTTTATGGTGCCTAGTTCACCGTATACTCGGTGTCCCCGAAATTTTACCGACATTCGCTTTAGCTATGGTTAACCGCGAATTAAGTTTCTTTGCTCTAGACAGCGTTCTGGAAAAAATAGATAAATCTAAGGTCCCTTGTGGGTTAATCGGTGTTTGTATTATTTTCAATTGTCACATTTCGAGTGTTGCTAAATTTTTCTACGTTTTTCTTTCCTTTTTTATTGATTTATTTGTGCTATTTCTTAATTCGCGTAGCTTTATTTTTGCACCTTTTCGAACAATGATCATTTTTCATCTGTGTGACACGAAAAGGCAAATAATAACGAAACTTGAATAGAATCTCATAATTAGTAGGTAAATACTCGATAAATTTTCAAGTCTCTGCTCTCAAAAACGATAGCTTAATTTGGAAAACGTTATTTTCCTTTTAGACTTATTTTGTATCCAGAATCTGTAGCTGATCGATTGTACCACGATTTTTGAGACACTCTGTATATTACAACGAATATAACGTGCGTCAACGTTAGGAGTTTCGCTGGAACGATGTACATGAACTAGATGTAGGGTGATTGAAGTTTTGAATGTTTTAATGCTGGTTGTTCGTTGAGTGTATGAATGTCTGAGTTGTGTAGCAGACTTGATAATTGTTGTTGGGATACTGGGATAGTTTAGTTTGCGGAGATTATTGGCAAAATTTTAGCAACGTGTACTGTATCCGACTGCGACAGAAGGAGGATTGTAAAGTAAATATGATGCTAATCTAAAAGTCCATCTGACATCATCACCTCCATGTCAAATTTATACAGAAATCCCTGTTTTTCATTTTAATTGCAACATGTATGAATGAAATTTAACTTAGTTAATTACTGTACATTATAAAAGCTAGAATTTTATGGAAACATTCGTATTAAGTGAACGAGTTTCGCGTATGAAAAATGGAAGAGAGGACAAAGAATTTGATGTTAGGATGAGAAAGAACACAGTATGACCAGCCAGGTATTCCGAAATAAAATAGCAAAGGAAAAGCATGGAGAAGAAAATTGCGAGAAATTGCTGAAGCGATCAAAAAGAATGGCGGAGATGTGAAATACACATACGCGGTGGTCGTTGGATAAAATTGAAAGTGAAAATTGTCTCCCATTGTCGGCACACTTGAGAATTCTTCCAATTTACACGTTTATTTATATTTTTCCTCACGCGCTTGAAAATTAAAACTTGCCGAAATTCTAACAAAACTAATTCACCTGAATATTTTTAAGTATTTAAATATTTTCGTTAAATAATAAATGTATAAAAAATATTTGAAAAAAGAACTTCGTTTTATAACACGGATCGTTTGTTTCGAAAGTGGATAAGTCAATCATATCACGTAATTTGCGATTAATTTGATGTAAAATGGACAATGAAATCGACAAAAATGGAGTTGCATCATTTTCAAAATATACGGTCCACGTATTCCCTATTCCTACTTTAATCTCTCGAAACAGGTTATCCGACAAGGGGTTGATAAACTCTCCGCGTTATAAACTCGTTATTCCTGTCCAGTTTTCATGTTTTTACGTCACCATTTCCCTCGATAATAAATACTAAGCAATCGTATTTTCATGAAAATCCACATTTACGTTGTCACTCAAATGCAAAGCGTCAATCAGCAAATCGTCGCGAAAAAAAAAAAAAAAAAAAAAGCAAACAGATCCATCGACCCGGCCACGGTTTCGTCGGGGAAAAAGGGAGGAAAAGAGAGATATACGATTAACGGAGAGAAGGCGAGCGTAGGTGAAAAATTCGCGCGCGAAAGGAAAAAGGGAGAAAAAGAAGGAAAAAAGAGAGACGCGAAAAGAAAGGAGAGGAGGGGGAAAAAAGGCGCGATCCACGAGACGAACAGAAGGTGAACGTAAAACAAGGGAGAAGCGTTTATCCGCTTATCCGCGTAATTCTTTTCGCGGTCCGGATGCTTGCGGAGGAATTCGCGAGCCGTGGGCAGTAGGTGTGGCCATAGGTGTAACATATTTATGTTGTGAACCGGCCGAGTGTGNAGGTTAAAAAGAGGAAATCAGGCCAGATTTCGGTATAATTGACGTCACGTTCGACACAACTTTATCTACGTGCATACGTATATGCCATTACGGTTGAGCGATATAACGATCCCCATTTGCATATGCCCACCTCCGACATTATCTATTCGCGGTTGCGCTATTTCGCGGGCCAAGGCACCGAAATTGGGCGAGATCGTTATTCAGAAGCCGACGTTGACAGATATAAAGCGAGGAGCTGAACGAACAACCAATCCGTGGTCAGGTCCCCTCGTCGCCTGTCGCAGAAGATTCGTTAATATATTCCTATCTATCCGCGATATCGAACCGCATAATTAATTGATAATCGTTCCACGCTGTCTAAACCCATGGCCGACAAGTTTCCAGGAATAAACTCGGTGCTCTGACCTATAATTCGAACGCAATAGAACATCGAAACGAAAACAACGCGAACTCGATCGAATCAGAACTAAATCAACTATCTATATATCGGAACAAACTCGAACACCAAACAGAACATCGCGAACTCTATCGACAATCATAACGAAAACGAACATCAACCAGATGTCGAGAACACGATCAGGACACTTGTTCGTTCCCTATACTCATTGTTCATTCCTCTAATATCCTCTTACAAGGGTCGAAAGACCTCGGATTTGAGACCGCATGCAGGACATAACTTTATATCGACATCTCCATTCGCTAATTCTAAAGATTATTCATTGAAGATTCACTGAAGGCTAGACGTGACTTGCTGCAGTTCCAGCAAATCAAGTCGTATATTTAAGTTTAGAAAAAATAGAAAAATAACAACTACCAGACCCATCAGACGGGACCTACGTGTGACAGACCCACTAAGACGACGAACGAATGACCCATAAATCATCTCAAGACAACTTCCTCGACAGTTTCCACTCTTCAACGAAAGGCTCCCTCCAACACTTGCACATCCAATCAAAAACTTCTACTTTCCTTAGCTAACACCTATTTTAATGAATCAAAATGAAGCTCGAAAAAGGGCCAGACGAGACACGACAGAAATCAAAAGAACGGAGGACAGTACTCATTCTGCTCAACAGCCACGCATTATTCAACTTTGTAAATCGTGCGTACTTGTACCAAACGAAAATAAACACCTCACAACCTTAACTGAACTAGTTTGCGTTAGTAAAAGGACGTAGACGTCGTTTGTATTTCTTACCTCAAAAAATAAGGGTTCGGACGAAACAACACTGTTGACAGAACACAAACAACGCACCGTCAGCATCATCAGAAACTAGTAAAACGCAAACCAGTGCGCTTTATTATAAAAACCCGAGTCCCTCAGCGTCTCAAGATTCAACAAGCTGAGATTACAACATACAGTCGACCTTATAGAGAGTCTTCGAATTATTAGGTCGTCCCATA
>NIJG01000059.1:26639-38644 GCA_002201625.1 Euglossa dilemma | reverse complement strand
AATTAACTAAACGCTTGAACCGAATCCGAGATTATTATTATTGCGCATTTTCAGGGAATGGCCCAAGCGTTTCCATGCAATCTAGATACATCGTTTATTCATACAAAGGATGTCTTGATAATCTCCTACACTATTTTCCTGCAACGAAAAAATCGCCGATTGCAAAGGAGTAATTGATAGCATCTGTAGGTAACTCAAACCTAACCCAACAGAGACAACACGACCAAACTATTCCAATATTATCCACGACCTTCCTTCCAGATACCAAACCTCCGACCATTTAGAGGATCCATGGGAATCCCCTAGCTGATACGTTGCGTAAAAAGCCAGTAACTCGGTTTAACGATCACGCTCGTGTCGTTCTTTCTACGATATTAACGCGGGTCATAGCTTCATTGGCTCGTAAAAGATGGAAGTTGTAAAAAACGTATTTACGAGACTTTCGCCAATCTTGTTATTGTCGTTGTCCATGAGCGGAGAGGAGGGCTGATCGGGTTCCCCTCTATCGCGCCGTAAGTCAAACGCGTCTCCGGGCCCCCTTCTTTCCCGGCTTTCACCTAACTCGATAACGGTGTCTCGCTTATAAAGAATTAAAGTAACTGCTCGACGCACGTGCCAAGTGGCAGGCCGCCTCGGCCGACCCGATCCCCATGGGGACACTGTCCACCTTATCCCCTTACTGCCAACTCGACCCCTTATCGTACCAGATCCCGACGTTCAGTTCCGAGGCTGGCTGCAGGGGGACACCGCGGAAACAGAAAGGTCGGCTAACATGATTCGATCACCAATATCGCCGGCACTGTTGCTGGATTCGAACGCGATGCTTCGAACCAAATTCGAACGCGATGCTCCGAACCGAATACATTTTGAATATTCGTTAATGGAAGTGTTCCGTGTATCGGCAGATTTAATTTTACTTCGCTTTTAACGCGTAATTTCTATTTGCCTGATCTTTGTCGGATTGTGAATAAATTTCCAACGAATTTACTGCCTCCACCGATGCTTTATCAAATTTCGTACATTCTGAATTAGACTTCGATTCGATATACGAAACTCTAATACTTTTTGTAGACTTGGTAATTCGGTGTGTTATTTTTCCCAACGTTTTACAGTTTTTGATTTGCTATAAATCACTTGAATGAACATCTTTTATATCGTATTGCGTCGCGACGCGGATTTTTCTCGATGGATGCGTCGTTCGTGCTTCGCACATATTTCTATTCTCATAGTTCTGCAACAGCTGACTGTTTATCGAGTATTCTTGGAGCACGAATCATGCGACATGTATAGGTATATATAACACTTCGTTCGGTCTTTGTTTATATGATTATCTGACAGGAGTGTAGTGACTTCACTGCAACAACTTTATAACAGACTCTGATAGTTTGAAATTTCCTAGAGAAATTAGGGAATGGAGGAAGAATAAACAAATAGAAATTAAGTCGCGTCTGAAGTTATGTCTCAGTCTAAAATGAAGATAAAAATACAAATGGACGAAATATCCAACATCAACCCGAAGGTCTCCAGGACGAACACTCGATGTCCCTGTCCCATGGGGAAGACACCAAAAGGATCATCCCACATGGTTTGACAGTAGGATTTAGGTCAATATGATACACATGACAAACAGTGCCACAATTCGTTGTATCGATACGGAAGGCACCACCAATTCGACTACCCTAGAATTCGACTCATGACGAGATCAGCTGTGGAAGAAATTAATCCATAAATCGAATATACTAATTACATGACGAATATTTAGTATTCATATCCTCCAAGAAACATGAAAGTTACAATTAGCCAATGAACCTATCTTATATCTAAGTACTTAGGTCTAAATGCAGGCATCCCGTGTTATCTGAATAAAATCTAGAAAATCCTGCAAAACATATAAACAAAAATGTTTAAACTGGAAAGAAAATAAATTAATTAGAAGATACAAAATACTAGATGAGAAACGCGAAATCAATAGAACGAACAACGCAACGACATAAACAACCAAACCAACGACGAAATATTCGAAATTTCGAATAGAAATAAATAGAAGCGAGGAAACAAAATGAGAGAAAAAAATTTTATTTAAAATGATGTGCAGAAAAAGTGTTAAATTAAATGAGGGGGTGAAAGGTGGGTGGAGTGGACAATAGCCAATGACCACCGTTCACCCCTTTTCCACCCCCATCCTCCCTCCACTCGAGCGACGACCCAACCCAACGAAAAATTAAATGTGTCCCGACCGAACTCAAACCGGCAAATCACGCGACAGGTCCTGTATGAAACCGATGCGTCGCGACGCTCGGCTTCCGAAATCGGTCGAATATTTCCGAAATTCACCGATTTCGTTAATAATTACCTCGGGGTTATAATAGCGAGCATTTTATTAATTTTGCAACTTTAATAAGAAATTTATATCAAATACGTTTAATAATTTCTCTATATTCCGCAATTTCTAACTACATTTGCACTATCGTCATTATGTTACTATAATATATATACATTAAAATATTATTTTTATTTTTCAAAGTTATACAACTTGATTAAAAATCATGGATTAAAAACAGTCGTGATACGGATAAAAATAACCTGTACAGTGATTAATTGCACTACATACTTAAAAGTATATAAATCATGACATAAGATTAACGCAAAATACTTAGAAAATTTTTTATCGTATTAATATGATTAATATGATAAGTTTTACTTTATCAAATTATGCAATTTATTACAATTTATTAAACTTTAGTGGGAGAAAATTGAATTGTACAACATTTTCCATTAAACTTTTTTTTACTACTTCTAATCTTACTTCAAAAATTCTCAGGTTTATTAGTTTATGTAATTTTTTACAATTTATTAGCCTGTAATACAAAAATGAATTTTATTTAAAAATTGATATTCCTTAAATTCCTATTTGAATGAAATTCTCGCATTTTGCCTCGATGGAAAATACTTCAAACGAATGATTTCCGCGCACAGAACCTATTGTAATTTATATTTAACGTTGCATTATGTCTGTGTGTGATATAATAATTAACAGTTTTACCCGACACAATGTCAACTTCGACCTTTGAAACGTTATTCGAAACAAAGGGTGATGTAAAATGTTTGACAAGAGCGTTCTTTGTGACGCCACGGTGGGTAATTCGATTCGCATTACCGAGACTAATTGGATTGCAAAATTGTGTTCGCGGTTATGCAGCGTTTCAAACAATTTAAATACTGTCAGATGTATAAACGAATTTGTGGAACGAAAGTAAAATGAAACTAAAATCAAAGTAACTTTCGACATTTAACCGGCAATAATCGACGCGGCTATTTCTGCAGGGGATGCAGAGGAAATGTTCCGAGCTTTTAAACGTTGCGAAAGTAAGAAACACTGAGGTAGTTTAAACCTGTCAACGATTTTAATTGCCACCGTGACGTAATACCGCGATTCCAAAAATAAACCCGTGAAATCGTAAATGTGAATAAATTATTCGTGCGTGCTGAATAATATATTACGTAAGAAACTGTTACGTTAGGTCGCACGATGGTAAAAATAACCATTTCAGATATCGAATATTCACTTGCGTGTATTTCCAAGATTTATAGAAACACATGGTTGCATGCACTACCGCAAATTTTAAGCAAACTTTTGATCCTATTGCAATTTTTAATATTTATGGTATTTCAGAAAATATCAAACGTAAAGAAATATATTTAAGATATAAAGGTGTTTTTAGTTTAATTATCATATTTTTCTACGAATTATTGATTCTATGAATAGATTGTGCTACGTAGAAATAAGAGAAAGATAAGAAAAAAGTATAACAAATTTCATGCTTATATTTTTCGACATCTTGCATATGAATGAATATAAAATATACCCTGCTTTATTTTGCATGTACGAGCAATAAATTATTAGTATATTTTCAGCAGGTATAATGCATATAATGCAATATCAATTATTACCGAACCCAAATTATGTTCCCAATTTCTAAAATGGTACAATCGAAACATTCTAGAGTACCGTGAATTATAAATATTTCGTTCAGTTAATAATGCAAACAATCTGCAAAAAAAAATCCGATTTATCAATGTTCCACTAAACAATATAGATATATAAAGGCAGAATATACAGTAAAACGGGAAAAGAACGCCNTAAAGATTTTGGAAATAAAATTCGAATAACCCCGCGTGATATTCAAAAATCGATGACACGCCTCGAAGTTAGGCTCTTTCACCTATTGTCATTAACTCCAAAATCTTTACTCTTACAATCAGTCGTTACGAAAATTTAATTCAATTAAACCTGATTTCAACCCGAACGTCGACAAATAACCCACAAAGATACACCAACAAAGTCAAATAATCAGATAACAAAAAATAAAAGGAAAAGAAACATTCGAATAATGGAAATAAAATTCGAATAATCCCGCGCCATATTCAAAAATCGATGACACGACTCGAAGTTAGTCACGTTCACCTATTGTCATTAACTCCAAAATCTTTACTCTTGCAATCAGTCGTTACGAAAATTTAATTCACTTAAACCTGATTTCAACCCGAACGTCGACAAATAACCCACGAAGGTACACCAACAATGTCAAATAATCAAATAACAAAAAATAAAAGAAAACGAAACATTCGAATAATGGAAATAAAATTCGAATAACCTCGAGCGATATTCAAAAATCGATAACACGCCTTGAAGTTAGTCGCGCCACGTACGGAGCAAAGAGATAGTCGTTGAATATTATTTGATAGCGAGGAACTGGAAAAGGGAGAAGAAGCGGAAAAAAAGAAGCATCTCGGGCTAGAGAATCGCGAGAAGCCCGTGTGCACCTGGTGCGTACTCGGCAAAACATAACCTTCAAAGTTGCCGGCTGGCGAAGTTAGGCCGTTCGAGAGACTCGTAAACACGTAGAACGCACCTGGGACTGGATGTCTTTATCGATAATGTGACACCTATATGCGCGGTAACGTAACTCACGATTTGAAATATTTAACGCGGCTACCCTCTTCGGTTTCATCCCTTGTCGTCCGCCCCGACCCGCCTCGCTCTCCGTCAACGTCCGCCAAGCGGTTGCATTCACTCGCGTCTGTACGTATAACCGGATCGCCAACCAAGCTCATCGAATCGTGAATCGGCGAATTTTCCGCTCCGCGGCCAATGAAATTAATTTGAAACTTTGTCGCATTTTCGAAAGTTCGTCAATGCCGTCGGAATTATAACGAAAATCGCGCCGATAGGCGGCGCGTGTTCGCGGATCGGAATCCAAAGGTGGGAACCACGGCAAAGCGATTAAAGCGAATTAGTATGAAAACGTTGGCAGAATGTACAAATACGCGTGCGTTTATGCTGTTCGGGGACTTAAACTCTAGCCGGGATACAAATTTGCGTAATCAGGCTTGGTCGGGCAACTTGGTTTCCTGCATTTCGCCGCGTTTTAAGTAAGACGGCGTGGCTGAGAGATCGCGGTGATAATGAGGTTAATTAACGTTGTTTAATTTCGCGTTGTTTAGCGCGTATTTCAACGTTTGACGTTATTTTGCGGTAAAACGGAATTTAATAGCGGCGGGATCGAATGAGGTAAAATTCTGGTTTCAAATTTTTCGTTTATGGAGAATTTAATTTTGCGTAATACGATTTCGATTTCGTAATACGACAAAATTTACATTCGCAATATTATTTTTAGATTTCTGTTGTCATAGTTATTGAAAACGTTTAGCTACTATAGGTAAAAGTAATGACATTTATTGATATACATAGAATATTTTATTTTCTTCCGATTTGTACACTGTTAACAAATAGAGAAATTTTTTTGTCATATTATTTGATAATTCATTATATCCTAAAAATGATAGAAACTTAGTTGTGACAGTCAACGTGTTAAGGGGATATACATGTAATCCGACCAGTAAAAATCGACTTCTATGAGATTTTCTTCTAAAGAAACAATGATACGTTTTAATATTTCCAATTTTTTTTTTAAATTGTGGAAATTATATAGCCATAGATAAATCATGTTTTTAAAAACACGCTCGAATGTCTGACACGTTTCTGGACCATCTGGTTATCTGAAACGAATAAACTAAAAATCATCTTAATTAGTATAAACACAGCTATAATATGAACCACCAAAACAGAGATAATTTAAAAAATTAAAGAAATTGCAATATTTCGAATTTTAAATATCCATTTTCTTCGTGATTTTCATCCTTTTGGTGGTAAACAAAAACAGAACAGACAACACATTTCGAAATCCGTGAATTGCGTGATAGAGGCACATCCTTTGAAGATTCCTCCAAATTCAATCAGAATTCAATCGTTCAACTATCGTTAGCCACTTCAAAGAATATAGTTTCCAGAAAAACGCATTCTAACTTTTCGTTACCCGTTGCACAATGGCTTTTAGCCGCACATTGAACGCCCACCACCTCGCTAATATTTCAAACTCGAACGAATCCTTTCACACTGTCATTTCCGAAACCATATATTTCAAGAAAACCTAAAAAAAGAAAAAAGGTTTTTTAAAACTGAATTACAACCATCCCTCGATTACACCGTCTACACGCTCCAAGTTAGAACTACCTGTCTCAACATCTCACCGATCTCTGAAAAGCATCAGAATATTAACAAATATCACTGGAAAGTGTTGAAAGATGTACTTGCATGGAGTAGCCAAAAAAATTAGACAACACATGTGATATATAAAAATAGGTGTACTTTATTCCGACTGTGAGCTTAGGATAGCTTCTAAACGGTTTCTAAATCTGCCTCGCAATATATTGGTCTGACAAGAAAGTAATTTCGGTTTTTCAGCGTGAAACAAAACTCAATTTTTCCTCTACAAAGAACGAACGTATCCGCTTAACTAATCAACAGCGTAAACTTCGAGCACAGCCGCTTCCTTGCCTTTGTGAAACTAAAACAAACTATAAAACGTGTCGAAAAAGCGTATTTCTACGCTTCTAAGCAAAACGAAAAAGAATTCTAACATCGACGAAAGAACAGCGAATCATACATAAAGCTGATGCAAATCGAAATTACATTCTTATCAACCCAATATATTTAATTCGCATTCCTGTCTTCGTACGCGTACGTACGTTACGCTCCTATCGGTTAACAGAACTTGCCATTGTTGGGATCTTTACGGAAGGGTGAAAAGTAAGGAAAAGTGGAACATGAGCGTGGATTTTTGCTGCAGAGCGAGGATTCGAAGAATACGGGCCGGCGTACGCCGGCCGTGTCCGATAGAGCCTCGTGCTCTCGAGCTAATCGTTATTTTGCGTGGACAGTACCGGTGATCGATGCGGGGGAACGGCTCGAGAAGGGCGAGCGAGGCGCGGAGAGCGGAATAAGGGTGGCGCTCGAGGCACCAGGGGGGTAAAATCAATGATGGCCTCTTGAAAATTTCACCAGTCAAAACGGGCAGAAATAGTCGATTTTCTGCCTTTCTCTCGCCCGTCACTTTAAGAGACCGGATGCCGTCGCGTCTCCTGGGCGTTCTCCGGCAACTTATAAATATCCATAATGCATCGATGCGGGATTTCCTGCAGCGTTCCAGGCCAATCTCTGCGTACGGCTCTCTGCTACACAGAGCTGGCCTTCGACTGTGAAGGAGTAGCAGGTATCGCGCGCGCCGGTGCACGTTTTGCCACCGTGCGCGCAACACACACCGGGGTATACCGGGATAGATTTCAAATATGCAGAGATTGTTCTTCGGAATGGAGTGCAGCTGCGACCCCGGGGGTGTCGCGAATCCGGGTAAAAAATGGATGAGCGCCGAATAGGGAACGGAGCTAGGGGTATATGCCGGTGACGGCTCGGGAAACGCGTGTAAAGCGTGTTTCGCAAAGCGACGCTGGACGTGCACCAACGTCTGCTCCCTCGAGCTTTTTTTCCCGAGGAAGGGCATCTAAGGAAATTCGATTTCGAGTAATCCGCACCGAGAAACCGTTCCGTGTTATCACGACCTGTTTCGCTGCATCACCCAGCTGGACCCATTAATTTTCTCGATATTTACGAATGGAGAATGCACGGTTACGATCGATCATGGTTTCGCTTGTGCTTTTTAATAAACGGACTCGTGCTTATGTACGAGAGGACAATGAGAGTTTGAGAGCAAAGTGTGAGATCGTGATAATGTTCGTTTTCGGTGTTGAAGAGTGGGATTGAGATGGTGGGACTTTGTTTATTAAATAAATTGGAAGAACGTCGGAGTTAGGGTCAAAAATACGAACGAAACATAAAAACTCACTGTTACAACTCGTTACAACGCACTTCCTATGACGTGCTGTTCTTCAACTAAGTGTACTTCTGATTATCCTAACTTTAGTAACATTCGTTGAGAGGTTACAGTGTAATGGAATGTATTTCGTGAAAAATGGTGGAAGAATATGATATTCACTATAGAGAAGGAGTACAATCTAAAGTACAATATAATATAAGGAGTACAATCAGAACTGTTTAGGGCTACACAAGTCAGTGGTACCGTCTTCACACGCGGTGATAAAACACGAGACGTAGAGTTTATTTTTGGTATTACTACAACAATATTTCTTTCCCACCATACACGTGGTTTTCGATGTTTTCCTTAGCGGCTCATGGTTTTTCCGATTTACCTGATACCTGTAAGGCTACATGTACATGGAGTATTTTTGTATAGTAATAGAAAATGAATCAAATTTTGACGAATCCTTGAATATTTCTCTAATTACTAGCCAGAAGGATAGTTTTTCCTTGGACATTGTGATACAAGAGGCATGTAAATAACGATATTTTATAATCTACAATCAAAAATTCGATAAATGGCTATTTCAAGTCACATAGATATATTCTGATCGAAATTTGAATAAGGGACCGACATATCTCGCCAAATGAAAGACCTAAGTAGAGAAAATATATCATATTTCTAGAGAAAAAGAAATTCATCGCATTTCCAATATCTAGCGATGATTATATAATAATCGGCAATTATGCATAATCATCAAATTAATTACATATAACATATAACAAAAAAATAAAAGATAAAAGAATACGAGTGCCAAGGATTAATTTCAAAAAACCAAAATTTCCAAGAATCTCGTCTCACACTCTCTCACTCCGTACCAAGCGTAACCTACATCGCGCTATTCCGCAAAAATCTTCTATTATCCAGCACTAGGAACTCCATCTCCTTTCCAACGATCTGTTCGCGGTAGAAACGAAGGAACGAATAGGAATCCGCTGGAATTCAACGTACGCACGCACACCTCCGCCATCTTTGACCGATTACAGCGAAGCTTACAAACGCCATTAGCAGCGCCCCCTGGAAAATGGCGTTACATCCCCTAGCCGAGATTACGATTCCCGTCACGTAATTACAGAAACGTACGTTTCTATGGTTCATTTCCCGGGAAATCGAGTTGAAACCCGGCCGCCGTGGAGGAGAGCGGCGTTGTCGCGGTATAGAAATAGCGCGCGAGAGCATGGCCGTTCGCTTTTCAACGAAAATTATCGGACCATAGTGAATGTAATCCGTGTAACTGTCCCCGAGAGGATGAGAATGGAATCGAGCACTTATCGGGGGTCCGGCTGGCCTCACTCCTCCTCCGAGCGACACAGTAGGACTCGCCTGCAGTCCTGCGACGACCATTCGATCCCGTGAACGTGCACTGTACTCGTGTGCGTATGTGTGTGTCTGTGTGTAGGTGCGACGGGATAGAGAAGACTCGGTGGATTGTCGAAAGAAATGGAAAGAGGGAGAAAAAGGGAGAGAGAGAGAGAGAAAAGGGGGGAAAAAATGGCGGGAGAAGGGTCAAGCAATGACGATCGCCAGGGGTGCTCCCGTCGCACTTTTCCGACTCATTTTCTCCGTCGATATCTCAGTCTCCTTTTACGCTCGTAAATGTGAACGGCCCTTAGGCGTCGGCATGTCTGTCGTTACCGCGGGTATAACGGGGAGGAGCATTAACGAGGGGAAAAAAAAGGAGCGAGAAAGGAAAGAGGGCCGGGAGGAGAGAGAGAGAGAAAATCAGGGGAAACGAAGGTGAAGCGTGAACCGAACGACGTTATCGAGAGTGTGTGATCGATGTTTTACGACTGAATTTAATGGATGTCCCGTATGACGAGTAATGCACTCGTGGATGGAAGGTTTAAGCTGTATGGACGGCTGTCTACGGGCTGGCTTGGCAACCTGTGGAAACTGTGTCTGTTGATTTATGCCCGTCCAGATCCAAGGGTGGGGAATATTAAGGCGCAGTGATTATTGTGTGTTTGTTGTCTGAGAGACAGGGGGAAAGGAAAAATACGGAGAAATCGACGGTTGAAGTTGCATACGCGATATATAAAATCTGTAGAAGTTACGTGGAAGGCTGTCGTTTCTTGTTTGCGAGCGATACCATTACGGAGGGAAAATTTTTGAAGCGTTTAGATAATACGGAGTTATTTGAAATAAAATTTCTAGGTATAATATAAGCATAAAACGAAGTGTCAAATCGATTTGACATGAAGAAAGAAACGTAATTTAAGCTTCAGTCTACTTTCGAGGTAGAAAATAATCGAGTTTGGCCAAAAACTTATTGCCAGGGGTAAGAGAATGAAAAAAAAAAAAGGAGTAATAGGGATTGAAATTATGTAATACATAACAATTGGAAAACTAGTTCTGTTGATTGATGTTTGCATAAGAGGTGGAAGTATGTGTGAATATTAAGATAAAGTGATTATTGTATATTTACTTGGGAAAAGAGAAAAGAGAAGGAAATACAGGGGAATAGTGGTGAATCTTCTTGGAACAAGAAGAGTTACGCGAATATATTTACACGAAAATGAAAATAAATAGTGATTTAAATTAGATTGTACATAACACTCGTGAAAACTATGTCTTATGCAATGAATTATGCTTGTGGTCAACAAGAGAGGATGTATGGATATAGGAATAAAATATGTACCACATTTTTTAAAAGAGAAGAATAAAGAAAAGAAATAATAGAAACTGTAGTTAAAATTATACGAGTCTACAAAATTTACAGAAAATAAGATTATTAATTAATTTAGGAAATAGAGGTACGTATTCATATTAACAAAGTATTTATTTTATTTAGTGAAAATGAAATAAAAATAAAAATAGTGGTTAAAATTGTATATATATACACACACACTATATTTCTTAACTTATAGAAAAGAGCAAGGGATGCATAAATTAACACAAATTGATTACTACATATCTACCACCCTCAAAGAAAAAGAATGAAAAAACGTACAAAGCATTAGGTACATTGCATGAAACATTTATACAAATTATGTTTATTGATTTTCAATTTATAAAAGGACGAAGGAGTGTACAAATTACTATATATTTACTTGAAAATGGAAAATTAACGCGGAATCAAACAACCTATAAAATTTGTTTAAAAGGGATTAAAATTTAACCTGTACATTAAAATCTAATTTATTTCTAGTGGAGAGTAATTACTTCTGGTTTCTGATAAATACGTGTTGCACCAGGTCTAAACGCAGTGAACGCATTCTTGGCTAAGCTTAAGTGAAATAGTTTCCCTCTGGGGAAGTTGCGTTGAATTCTACGTACCTGATGGATTGCAGTTGATTTGCTCATAGGGAAATGTTTATAAATGAGATACCTGGAAATGATTCGCGTCAGACTGTGGTTGCAGTAGTCTTAAAATATTAAATAGGTCGCCGGAAAGGCCCGCCCTCTGTTGCACAGCGTCGTGAAATTGCCGTTGGTTCCGGTTTTAGGGAATTAAAGGGATGCATTCATTGTGTCGTGTATTACTATACCTATGCAATTAATACATGCTTACTAGTTTAATATTTAGTAATTTTACAAATTTAGACAAAGAAACGCGATCTTTAAAATTTTTTAATTTTTGAAACAAAGCTAAATACTTTTGTAATTTTTAGTAATACACGAAAATATTTAAAAAATGTGAAATTGAAAGTACAAGATATGCAAATATCAACAATAACTTAAATAACCTTTATATTAATCATATAAATTTGGACAGAGGAACATTATCTT
>NIJG01000059.1:4531-15846 GCA_002201625.1 Euglossa dilemma | reverse complement strand
TAAAAATAAAAATAAATATAAAGGTAAACTTTTGTATGACTTTCAAACATTCTATCTTATTTAAAAAATAATTCTAATTTCGTATTACAGCGTTAAAAAAGATAGGAATATTAAAAAAAAATATTGCATCGTTCAAAGAACGAATACATTTACTATATTCTACTTTCTGTACTGAAATTTATCTCTTCAACCCAGTTTTTAATACCAACATAAGTTTTATGAATAGATTCCTGACACGAACAGTTATTTGTTTAAACTTCCATTTTCCCTGAATTAAAAATTCTCGTTCAGGAATCCTTCATCTTATATAACCAAGGAATTCTAATTCTTCGTATCGCAGTGAAGAAAATCTTGAGAATGTTAAATGAAGCGTCCGAATCTTTCCGAAACTTTTATTAAATCAAGTCATATTCCTTTCCTCTTTTCTTTCTTTCAAGCAAATTTCAAAATGGTGCACATATTAAACGTCACAGCAAGATGTATCTGACTTGTATAACTAGAATACGTAGGAAAAGCAAAATAAAGGACAGGGGAAGTGGAGGGTGGGGGAGGAGAAGAGGGTGAGATAGAGCGCGCAGGAGAATGGATTATCTACTGTCAGACACATTTTAAAATCAATATTACAGGTACTGTCGTGACGTGTAACTCAGCATACACGTAGCATATTAAATATTACTCGGTGAAAAAGTCATTCGAATTGATAGTAAATATTTTAAAGAAACTTCGCCAATTCTTTCCCTATGTATTTTAATTATCTCACGAGAAAGCCCTACCACGAAATATTCTTATCTGATTTACTTTCTAAATTTAATTACATTCTATATCATATATTTAAATCACAATTCCAGCTTCATTATGATTTAAATATGAGTACAAAATACGTTGCATTCATATTACGATAAATAACTCAGTAGAAATTGATAAAACGTAATAAATATTTACTGCAAAAATTGTGGATAACGAATATTTAAGACACGCATATCCAGAGAAAATTAATGGTTTAATATAATGAAGATTCGTAATAATTTATTTCAGTAAAAGCTAACAATGTAATATATATTAATAAATATACTGCCAAGTTCAATTAAGTCAATTGATGATAAGTACTCGATATTGCTAATGATATTGAAATAATATGGTACTAGCGATATATTAATCCATTAAAATATTCGTTGCAAATGGCAAGAAAATGTCTAATCCACTGACACGTGGCATATAACATAATTTAACAGGAATATAGATAAATACATATACATCGATACCTCTTCCAGACGACGTTCTGGCACACCGATGATAAATGTCAAGCAGCAATCGTCTGTCCGATTGTCCTAACGGACCTAAAACTATTATTGACAGTTTCAGTGCCAGTCCTGTGAATATCTGCTAGATGACGTCTGTCTAGCCGTTCGCAAACTATATTCAGTCGCATCGATGGCAACTTCGCGAAGAGTTTGGTAACAAGATTATTGCGGAATTACTAATTAGATTAAACGATCGGTAAACTCGAAGTCGTGTTACACGGTCCACGGATGGAGTGCAGTTTAACAAATTCGTAGACAAATTCTAATCTCATCCCCCACGCGGTGTTATTGCACGCGCGGGACTTACAAGAAACGTTCGCCGATTAATTTACGAAGGTACACAAAACACGGGGTTGTAAGTAATTTTCGTTAACAAACCGAGGCCTTACATAATTTTCAAACGATTAATGCAAAGTCACGTTGCCGGGGCCGCGTTTGCCCTGGATGACAGGGATGCCTTTGCCCCGAGACAACTGTCACGGGCTGCCGCTTAGGGGAGGCTTAAAATTAGCGACGGTTATGTGCACTCTGCTGTTTAATTGATTTCCACTTTATCTCTGGCAAATCGAATTACGAATTCAGCCTCGGAATACCTGTAATTCGCCGCCGCGACATTGGTTATTAATTTTCCCTGCGTGAATTTTTTCATTTCGTTCCTAGTTTCATCGATTTCACTTTTTTTTCAAATCTTCTTCCCTCGTTTCTCTTCATTCTTGAAATTCGAGTGCTTTTCGTCAAATGACGTTGAATAATAATCGATTGATAGTCCTAATAATGACTCTGTGACTTTGATTAGGTTCTTTTGCAGTGGAGTCTCTTTCTTTATCAAATGATAGCTTTGAGACTCCTTTTTTATTTCGTTTAAAATTTGATTTAATATTTATTTAATATATTTATTTCATTCGACATTGTCATTCGCTGCTTCCTCTTCCAAATATTCTTTATTTCATTCTCTTTTCTCTTTCAGGAAGGTCGTCGATATTTCGTTGAAATCTCGATAATGTATTTACAGCGCTATTCGACGTTTCTTTTAAATTCTTCTCGCGTATTGAGTTTCACTTATAACTGTATTTTCATATTGAATTTCCTAAACGAACTTTGACTGGCTTGCCGAGCATATTTTTGTGCGATCGCAGTTTCTGCTGTACAGGGTTAAACAGTGGAACGTTGCAAACTATTTCGTGAAAAACCGTGAAACTAACTTATCGAAGTAAATATCATAAGCCCGGGACTGTTACTGGAATTTTGTTTAGTACTTTAATATTCAATTAAGCTTTCGGTACAGCGCATAGAATATCGATCTTGAACTCTTCGGGGACTAAAGTATGTTCCTCTTTCTCTCTGTATTTCATTTAAGGCATTCTGCAACTTTTTGCAAGTTTGAAAGTTAATAGTAGGCGGTAGGTGAGGCGATTTTTTCATGGAATTTTAACCCGCATCGCGTTTGAGTATTCGACTAAATGGTACTAAGAGAATTCGTAACGGTTTACCAACAGTAGGGGATTGGTTTTGACGAATAATAAAATCAGCAACAACTTGAAACGTAATTATTTCGATTATTTGCTTTTTAATACTGCATCGTAAACAGCCCATGGACAAATATCGCGTTTGATACGAATATCAATAATTAATTGATCGAGTATCGTTCTTTTAGCTTGAAGTGTGTAGTTATTTGTGTATTTACTCTTCAATTGCTTGATTTAACAAACATCGTGTATATTTATTTTATAATCATTCGTTTGACATAAATAATGTTTAATTAGTATTTGTTTACCTCATTATTCCCGTGTTTATCATTCCCGTATGGTAAGTTGAATATTACGAATAATCGTATATTATTCTGTAAATATAGGCAATTTTAAATTATTTTATATTGCCTCCTAAAATTCCTTTGCCATAGAATAACGCTTATACGCGTTTATCGCAAACATTAAATAAAATTTATCGAATAAAACTGGACGAATAAAAATTAAGTGAAGTAATCGACGGTAATTCCGGCGATTGCGGTTAAATTTTCAAGGTTTTAACAAAAATTCCTCTGCACCTTTCGTATATATTAATACACACCTTTTTGCATGAAAAAAAAAGAATTTGAAACCGATTAACTTCTTTATGCCTTCGTATTACAAACACTCTCTTCTCTGAAATGTTTCAATTTAATTTTTACAAAATTGAACGCAGATAATAGTCATTTTATCGCGACCAATGACAAATAATAAACGATTAAAGCATTCTTTAGATAACGAGAAAAGAAATTATTCTTCCTAGTTGGAATTTCGTTAAAATTCGAGGAAGAGGAAAAAGGAAGGTGTCCTATAAAAAAATGATACTAATTGTGCAATATATCTATAATAACGTAGATATCAGGATTTCCATGGAGCGTGGTAGGAAATTGCAGATAATCAGGATCGATTTTTAAAGATACAGGTTACGTGGCGTGTTCACGACGCGCAAAGGCGCGTACACACTGGCCGGATAGATGATCGATATATCCGTAGGTGTGTTATCGTTTCTGACAACTACTTCTCTACCTTGATCGTCCGTACACCGTCGATTCTCCTCCAACCACTGTTTCCTATCCTCCATCCTTCACGAGTCTCCTACTTTCCGTTCTATATTCCGCTTTTCCTCTGCTCGTTTTTCTTTCCCGTTCTTTCCCTACCTCCTAGCCTATACTCCGTCTCTGTTTTTTCTTCCGCTACGCGCCTCTCTTTCCCGCTATCCGCCTCTCCTTCTCCGTTACTTGCACTCTGCCTCTCGCTGTGGCTGTCTCTCTCGCGCTGTGCAGCTTTGAGCGCCACCCTACGTTTCCATAGCGATAGGTAAATGGAATCCGTGGTGAAGCCGTTGCCATGGCGATTCGCTCCATAGCCTCACCTCGGCTCACCTTACCTCACCTCGTCGCCGTGCTTTCATCTCTCATCCCGCTTGCTCCTCCGACCTGATCAAAACGGGGCTGAAGACTCGTAGGCATCGTCTTCGCAGCCTCATATATGAACACAGCATGCCTTCGGCTTCTTATTCTCCTCTTTTCTCTCCCTTCTTTTCCTTCCTCGCAAGCTGCCTGCGCCCCGCCACCCCCTCCTCCCCCTGTCCGTTACACTCTTTATCCCCGCCACGCGGCCCGTTGCTTTTCTCGCTCCTTTTTCTCGCGGATCCTCCTATTCTCTCTCCTCCGCTTCTTCCTTCCTTTCTACTTCCAGACAGTTGGACGCCTTTCTAACGACGCGGCGTACTCACCCGGAAGGAACAACGGGTAGAACTTTATTCTGCCGCCGCGACGACCATCGTTTCTTCCAGCGTACGCTGGAAGGGAGATAAACAACGCCGATGTAAACGCGCCGCTCCTTTTCACTTCTGCCTCACGTCGAACCTATTACGGCGCCGCCTCATGAAAGAGACATGAAGCGATCGTCCGTGGTGGCGTGGTTGGAAGGGCGGCTGAGAGCGTTAGGGTCTTGTGTCACGTGTGTTGACACGAGTACGTTCAACGTGTCCCCGATGGATCGAGCTTTAACGATTCGTTAGATTAACCTAACGCTTGATAAATCACGCTCCGAGGGAGCTTCCGGATATTCCGCGCGATTTTTCGGCCCGGCGTTAACGGTGGAACTATTACGCGTTGGTAATGGTCGATTTGTTTGTCTGTTATAGCGTAGAGAATTGGAAATTGTTTAAATGTGAGAATTTCTCTGTGGGAATCTCCATGGTAGAGATATTCGTGTCTGCGGTGTAGAAAGGTAACGTGGTTTATGACGCTTGATAATAATCCAATTATTAAAGGTGCATATTAATTCTTCTAATTTCATATTTTTAATGTCTAGAATTTCGTGTAATTTTGCAAACTTTACGATTAGGTGAAATTATATTGATCAATATAGATACAAATAAAATTGATATTTGGTTATTTCAACAAATGAAATTGGTATTTTTTATTAACCTTCTGCACTCGAAAGGCGAGTCTCAGTTTGAGGACGAATGACATAATATACGTGGGTCTTTTTTTATTTTATGGAAAATAATGCTTATGAAAGCTGCTTGCAATATAGAGAAAAATAATTTTAGCTTTAGCATCGATGTTGGACATATTTTTAAATTCAGAAAGTTTTCCTCAATTTTCTCGTCCGAAAAGGGTTAATCAGAGTCTAAGGATCGATATTAATTAATACATCAAATTTGAAATTAGCCAATGATGCGTGGATTATCGGAGTAAAATAATTCTACATTTTAATTTGCATACAATTTCTTATTCACCGTTTTAAAAATATTGTCGACTTTATAAGAGAAAGTCTTCGAATTATTCTTCTTCTTGCGAAAAAATCACAACTAGTTAATACAAAGGGTTAACGAAGGTATCGCATAATATAAACACACCAAATAATCCCACCATCAAAAAGGTAGAACATTTATAATTCCAAAGAGTTAAAGAGTTATATCGAATTAATAAGCACACCTAAAAATATACCATGTTTTAATTCAACTATAACTGAAACTACACGCGTAGTGTACATACCATCAAGGTACATTTAAAAAGGAAACACTTGAAATAATAGAGTTATCGAGTAGAAAACCAAGAAGTTCAATATTAGAAGTTGAGAAAGTTAGTACGTTGATATCAGTGACCAACTCTGGACGATATTTCTAACCTTTTCAACGCGTCCCGCTTAACACGTAGATACATAAAACGGCGACACGCCTGAACAAATCGCGAAGTATCATAAACCACAACCCCAGGGGCAGTCACGTAAAACCACGTGTCATTAACAACCCGAAAAGAATCGAAGAATCTCTCGGTTTAATATCACGAAAACATGGAACAGTTTATTATCGCGCATAGCAAGACGCGACGACAGCGATGTTTTTCTCTTGAACGGTAATTAACTGCGCTTTTAATGAGGAAGCTCAGTGGTCCGTAAGTAACAATACAGGAAGTTCGCAGTAGCAACAGCTGTTTATATGCCGAACGACGGAGGAGGAGAAAGGTGAAGCTCCGTAGATCTGTGGACGCCACGTGCTCGTACAGTGCCTAGTTCGCTGGTACATCATGTCGAAGTTAGACTGTAGGAATTAGTTGTGCGCAGCCCTCTAACGACATGACGTATACCGCAGCCAATTAGGAGTTTGAGTCGATAAATTACGCGTTTCTCGAGATACGATTATACGCCGGTGACAGCGTTAATTGCCAATTCCAGGTCGCGAATCTGCCATGCTGTATATCGCGTTGGAAGGCAACGTAACGGAAATTTTCCGGCGGAACAACGCGACGTCGATCGAACGCCGGTAGATGGCGGCAGATCCGTCGCGAGGGACGCGAAAGGAACGTGGAAGGTTACACGACTCGCGCAGTCGTCGCGACGTCTTCGCGCGACGCGTCGAGTCTGTCTCGCGAGAGTATCAAAACGATCGAGCGATTAATCCGTACGCGATCGTTCGTTTCCCGGCGTTTAGACGTTCCTATTCGCCGGCACAATTTTCCTAATGAGATATCAAGAGACGCGCGAAAGTTCCTTGGATGGCATACTTGCGGCTAATTTTCCCAAAAGACACGTTGCAAGTGCTCCCCACTCTGTATAATTTATAGGCGGTATTCACTTCAGTGGCGTGCGCCCTCTATGTTGCCCTCAGCAACTTTACTCATTACCAATAATTTGATTTGGAACTCCATTAACCATTAAACGGTGCCTGAACGACAGAGTGGATACCCGTGCAATTTCATCGTCATTCGCTTGAATGGCTTAAACTTCTTTAATGGCTGTAGACCGGCACTATCAGTACCGTGCAACGAATAAGATCGATTTCAAGCCTTTTTAAAGTAATAAGAGAAATTCACGGCTCCGTCTACTCTTGTATTTTATCATAGCGTTAAAAGAATTTCGTTAAAATTACACTGCGATTATTATTTAAACGATGATAATGAACTTTCGGTTCGTTTTCTCAAATATTATTCGCGTACCGTGGGCTATACTTATTAAATTATTTGGCATTGCGTAAACTACTGTACATATGTACAATTTTAAGCATGAAAATATCTAGTAATTTAATATACATAAAAATAAATAATTCGTATTATAAATTTTTCAATCACGGATTTTATTATATTATATCTGATCTTTCGTTTAAATGCGAATTAAGAATTATTAATTATAATCTGTAATTATTGTTACAATACAGTGATATTAATTAATAAAATATATACGATTTACATAAACTTCGTGTTACTTTACATAAAAATTATAGGTACCTAAAATATTTAGTATTTCTATGTATATTGATGAAGATTTAAAATTGCATTAAATTTTCTATTTGTACATACTGTAATAAATACAAATTAATGTTTTTCAATCAGAGATTGCATTATATTATGTCTGATATTTTATGAAGTATGAGTTAAGAATTATTAATTATAAGCTATAATTATTGTTACAACACAGTGATATTAATTAATAAAATATATCCGATTTACATAAACTTCGTGTTACTTTACATAAAAATTATAAGTACTTAAAATATCTAGCATTTCTATGTATATTGATGACGGTTTATTAAATTAAATTTTCTATCTGTATATGCTGTAATAAATACAAATTAATTTTAGGTTCTCTTTCGATAAATTTCGACATTTCTAATTATGAATACTATGGTACATTCAGGTAAAATAATCAATCGCAGTTCATAGGCTCCCCATTATATTTTTCTCTTCCCTCTCACCCCTTCTTATTCGCCCTTCCACTCCTCTAGTTCGCAAGCTCCCCGTCTTCTACATTTTCGCCATTTTGCTACAGTTCCCTTTAATTCTTGCATCGCCTAACCTTACAAGGGATAAAGGAGCTTAACGCCTACAGACGCGTTTCACACGGTGCACGATGTCGTTAATTAGAGAGTGACAAAAACTGCGGCTTCAAAGATAATTTACCTTGGCTGACCTTAATGTAAAGGAAACAATGCGTAATAATGTCCACTACAATTAGTGAGTGCACTTTTCAGCAAACATAAGAATTTAATGTAGCGAGAGTAAGCTTTAAAAAAAAGAATGGGGACCCGTCGTTGTGGAAATTTGGAGAGTTGAAAATGCCAGATAAGAATACAGTTTTCTCTTGTATATATAACTGTCATAAACTGATGTATACAATTACCATTGTATACTTAAATAAAAAGATCCTTCCAGTCCAGCAAACTTCTATCGATATAAAAATATCAGATTATACTGTTCGTTTACAGCTTAGACTTATTTACTGTATTATATATTAGGTTGGGCAAAAAGAAATCCATTGTTTTTATGAGGAGAAAGAAGAAATGAAATTCATTTAAAATTAGAAAAATTATGGATTTCTTTTTCCTCAAACCAAATATGGCACGTATCAATTTACAATTTTCAATTTTCATTTTCATTTCAACCTAACATAATAATATTCTGTAAAATAATAATAAAAATGTTTAAATATCGAGGTTCTAATATATTTATAACCTACAATATATTATATTCTATCATTTTTTCTAATTTTTAAGCTTTTGAAGCCTTACTAAAAATATACCTATTGATTAATTTTATGGTACCTAGTTTCTTTTCTTAAATTTTATAATTCAAGTATGAGACTACTTTTCTATTGGCTAATTCGTAATCCTGTATTGCCGTTTATTCTGAAAGAAGAGAATAACGCGGCAAAGGAGAGATTGTTAAGTTGCATTATAATCCAAGTTCGAAGCATCCTAGATATTTATTAGCATCGACTATTCGTCTCATCCTTGAACATCCTAAGACGATTACAGGACTCTGCACGTGTGTCTGATCCTGTCAAACTCGGTATGTGCTCGTAAGCCGCTTTGCCTCATTATCGACGTAGAATTATAATTAATCTGCCCTTCGGGTCTCACGCTTGTCAATCCAGCAGGTGTCACACGAATGGCTATTGCAAGAACCTATGAATTCGTGATCAACAATTTTATCCAAAACCATGATATACCTGGAAAAGATGATTTTACTTTCTAATCTTGCACCTTGTCGAGAAATTTATTAACTGTTAATTAATATCAGCGAGTCAACAATGTTTTCTATGAATTCAAAGATAGAAATTTATCTTGCCTGATTCTTTGCGATCTTTAGATTTTTATACCATTATGTAAAATAAGACAAATAAGTGGCTCAGAAAATGCAAAATTTAGGCTCATAGAATATTATCTGCTTTTTTAATAAAATTGTTACGGGTATGCAAGAACATTAATTAGTACTAGTTAGCATTTTAGTAACGAGTCTTAATTCAATTCATCTTAATTGATCAAGTGGGTTCAAATGCATCGAGCGTAATAAAAAATTCACGCTACGAACAGAGATAGTTCTTTACTTATAAAATTATGAAATTAAGTTCTCCTAAGTTTTAATTAGTGACTCGGTGCTAGTAACTTTTAATTAATAACATGTAAAGTTCCTGTAACAATATTATAATAGCCCAATATTAATTGAAGTAGGCCCACGCACATCAACCGAAAATAACGAACGCGCTTTAACTAAAACAGTTTTTAATTTGCGAAATTACGAAATTGAACCCTAGCAACTTTTAACTAGCGACTTGTTACTTGCGAAATTCTAATGATACTAGTGCAATTATCCCTAGTAGCCTCGAATATATCGAGTGCATTAAACTTCCAAATAACGAAATTGACTTTGAACTTCAAAAATTACGAAATTAATTTGCACGAGGTCACTCTTGAAATTCGATGTAAATATTTTCCACGAGCTTTCATCGAACTTTTAACAACGCGTGATAAATTTTTCAATCTCCCTAGTCGTTCCGTCTCTCTATTGGTCGGAAGGTAACGAAGGTCGTGCAGGGAACAACGTGGTCGATACACCGGCGAAGCTCGTAGGTTATTACCGATTTGCAAACGAAGGGCGCGCGGCCAGAAATCGCGTAACGACGCGAATTTGTCGCGACTAATTTACCAGGCCGCCGGGTCCGCCGTGGTACAATTACTCCGTTTAAAATTCAACGTTTGGCCGTTCGTTAAGACAACTTGGAGGGACGTGACATAGCAAAAGCGTCGAGCCTCGATCGTCTTCGAACGGTGCTCGAAGCAGTCCGAGGAAACGACTACACGCGCTAATCAAAACGTTAATGAGCTGTCGAGCTGTGATTAACATCTCACTTTTACTTCCGCCACTTTACCCGACTGCCCGCTCCCTTTCAGCCGGGCTCTCTTTCTTCCTCTCGATTTCTCATCGGTAGTCGTTCACGTGCAATAATTTTAAGGAGGTCTTACGGAAACGAAAATTGGATTTCTCTAGTGACGGCTCGCGAATGCCCGTGTTCAGTTCACCGGTTCCCCTTCAATTAACTCGTTTCTTTTCTCTTTCCAGGTGAGTATGTTGCACGAATTCCACTGCACTAGCATGCCTTCGAAACCGGTCTGATGGATATCGTTTGGTGGTAAGTCTTTAAGAGGAAATATTACTTTTATTCTCGCGCGAGTGTTCCAGTTACGTGCCTTGTAAATTGTTTATTCTTTCTGCTTTCGCGATGTTTACGTTCGATATTCGATATTTGTTATTTGTTATTATAAAGTAAGAGCGTGGACGCGATGTCTTTGACAGCTGATTTCTAACAAAGTGGAGATTTTGTTAATATAAACGTATGCTGTCATCACAAGTACGCGTTTGCCTAAACTTCTTTGCATTTGTATCACTTAGAAGAGGAATCTTGGTAGGCTTAAAGAATTTCGACTGTTCTTTAACTGTCTCATGAGCAAATTATTCACAGATATTCCTGACTGATGATAAGGGCGTTATTTATTCATTAATAACGCAGTAAATTCAAATTATGTGACCGGTGGAAAAAATTAGTGAAACCTTATATTTCCACTGAAATCTCAAGTAATAAATAACTAAAACCAATAAAAAGAGAATAGTAAATGTTGTGTTTATGCCATAATTTATATTTCAACAGTTCAATGGAATGGATGGTATCCACTAACTTGCCTCGAAAATTATCGAAAGTTTTCGATATAAATCAGTAGAAGTTA
>NIJG01000058.1:1067142-1081655 GCA_002201625.1 Euglossa dilemma | reverse complement strand
ATTATTAGACGCGAAAAAAAATTAAATTTGTTTATTTTGATAATTTAAGTTTAGATGTACGCGTCGCGACGGCCGGGGAAAGACTGACGTGGCCTTGACGCGAGTACCTACCTGGAACCGCGTGTAACCTTGGAGGAGGGGGCTATCAACCGGAACGTCCCGAGCTTAACCGATTTTTCAGACTCTCGAACCCTTTACAATAATTATTGAATAGTTTATCGATAAATATATGCTTCCTATTATTTAGAATAGCTATATATCCAGTAATTTACATGTGTACAATTATTTTTTGACACCGGAAAGCCATTTACATTCTCGTAACAATGGTTTTTCATGTACTAATCGTTTAAAACGACTTTTTAAAGTTAAAAAAAGGGAATAGTGGGTAAAAATGATATTGACCAGGATCCCGTATACCCCATATCCATCAACCATCCTTAATTAAGCTAAAATTCGCGTATTTAAGAAATTTCACGAATTTATAAACGTACATAAACATTGTTCGTCTAGTAATGCTAATAATTTTTTAAAAGTATGTACAATAAAAGAGTTGATAATGCTTATATATAACATTTTGTAACCATATATTAGTTTGTGTAATACATATAGATATTATATTCTTTAACACTAAACCTACTATGGTCTAAGTGACCGTTTTTTAAACTTTTATTAAAAAATCAACGTTCAACGTTACTATCCTAATCATTCGTATTCGAGATTTTTCTTCTAATATACGTATAGTCATTCTTTCAACGTCTACTGTTATTTTATTTTTTTAAGCTTCTATTTTTTTTCTATTTGCCGGTCATTTTGACCGTGGTAGGTTTAGTGTTAAATTTATAACAAAAACTGATTCTGTGATATATTTTTATAATGAACGTTTGTAAAACAAATTACTTTCAAACCATTTGTCTTTATTAATTGCAATATTTTCATTTCTTAAACATAGTTGTGAATTATTTTTCTGTGTAAGAATGCCATTTACTTCCTTGTAATAATAGTTTATCGTGTAAACGTGTTTAAGACAACTGTTTAAAGTTACAAAATATGCGAATACTAGTAAAAATGATATTATTCAAAGGGATCCCATACCCCACACCCATAACCCACTCTAAAATAAGCTCAAATTTACGGTTTTAACAAATTGTACGAATTTATAAACTTACAAAAATATTATTCGTCTAATAATGCTAATAATTTTTTAAAAGTATGTACAATAAAAGAGTTGGTAATGCTTATATATCTTTAATATATTCATTTCTTAAACACAATTATTAATTACTTTTTTATGTAAAAATGCTATTTACTTGATTGAAATAATAGCTTTTCGCGTAAAAATGTTTAAGACAACTGTTTAAAGTTACAAAAAATGCGTATACTAGTAAAAATAATATTATTCAATGGGATGCTATATAGGATCGCGATATGTAATATTATTTTCCCAATTAATTCTGAGATCTATATTCCACGTGAATCTTTCTACAAAATCTACTTAAAACCATAAAAAGATGCATAGCAACGTAACTAGAGAATAAACCAACGTAAGTAGTATCAATCCGCAATGATCAGGCAGAGATATATACAAGTGTAACACAAGAATTATTTTCCGTATATCGTACGAAAATTATTACCTATTTACTAAAACATTCGAACACATTCGTAAATTATTCATTGATTTAAAGCAAACTAAAGATCCTTCTAACTTTAATTTACAGTTTCAATTCCTCCGCATTTCCGATAAATCAACAAATCTCTGCGTACAAATACTAATTTTCGGAACAACTCGACTCTTCGTATGCGAAGAAATTCACCTGTCTCTATCGCACGCGGCCAATCAAAGAAGCTATATTAGCGTTCAAAAACGTGGGAACGAATGGAGTGCAACTCGCGGAAAGAGAAATAGAACGACGAGAGTGAGGGAACGGCGAGCGAAAGAGGACGATGGAAAAAAGACACGCGAGGAACAAAGGACAAAGGGAATGGTTCCATGGTCACAGGGTCGCGTTGCGTCACGCATCCGTATTTTTAGAGCACCCCCTATACCCCGTGCGCTGTTTCAAAGCATTGCCGGTTTCACGAGCGAGACACGGCTCGAAATCCGGTGCACTTAAGCTCGCAGCTTTAACGTTAGTTCTCACGCGAGCTGGAATGCGGCTGCTTCTCGTTTCAAGGCTTCAGAGACACGGTCGCGGACCAAGGACACGCTTCTCGCAGCTTCGCGATTCTTCGACGAGAAATTCCACCCTTTCGAACCCTTTCGTCCCGAGTTCTCGGGTAAAAGAACGAAATCTTATAATTTATCGGCCTTCCACTTTTTCCCGACCCTTTTGGATTTTTCGTTCGAAGATCTCTCGGCCGAGCCTGGATCCGACCAAGTGACTGCGTTCAGGGGTAGCTTTGCGGTTTACGACGTTGCTGGAACTGAATTTTATGGCACCCCGTATACGCGAAGGTGGTTTAAACGAATCTGGTTAAACGAAGAAAGTTGCCGACTGGAATACACGGCGAGTGTGCCGTTTTCTCTCTCTTCTTTTCCAAAAGACGCTTTCGTCCTTCCTCTTAACGCTTCTTTAAAGTTTTATTTTGAAACTTGTTCGCGAGGACAGTCGAGTGGAAGGTTGATTCGATAGGATCTGCGAGTTTATGGAGATACGGGAATGATGGATGCGAAATGGATAGATTAATTATCGTCGGTTGCGACACCGCGATGCTCGATCGATTCTTGAATTCTAGTCTGTGACGAGTCGAGATCTATGGACGGAATTTTTTTCCAAGATCCGGAGATTTCTGAAGGTATATAATTCGGAAATTCTATAACGAATTGGGTCAGAGATCCGTTTTAACGCGATACGAAAATGTAAAGATAATCTTGATTGATTATTAGATGTTAAATCGTGGGAGATATTTCGAGGATTCGTAGCATAATCGATCATTTCCTTAGATAGGCGTGTCTCAAAGTCGTGTTAACGTTTCGAGAAAAATAAAACTCTCCTGGTACCGAGTAATCGAAGATATCGATTATAAACGATAGGAAACGATCAGCTGATTAATTACCCCTGTCAATTCGAAACTGAACCTTCTTCTTTCTCTAAATCGTCCAATCGACATAAAAAGAAACCAACGTTTATAATTAGCGACAACTCCGAGAAATTTGTATGATCTATCGAGTCCGAGGAAATTTACAGTTCGACGATTTTCTCGTGAATTTTTCACGCTAGTCGCAGCCGAAATAACGGCAGTATCGCAGGGCTCGTTGGATTATTTGGCAACTTCTCGATCTGTCGCGATTTAATTGAAAAGTTAGCTCCTTTCGCGAGTCAGTCGACGCTTCGTCAATTTTAATGGAACCCCGTCTCCGTGACAAATTGCGTAACTGCAAGTTTTACGTTCGGCTGTTGCAGAATCGAGGCGATTAATAAACGAAACGACGTCAGTTCCTGTCGACGAGCCGAGAACTGAAAGTGAAAAGTTGGGAACAAGTTTCCTTCCGCTTCCACCCTCTTCACTCCTCCTTTTTTCATTCCCACCCCGCTTGCTTTTATCAATTTCCTCCCCCCTTGTCGCGCTATTCTTTCGCACAGCCGACCCCCGTTCCTGCCGCAACTTGTCCCTGATTCCGTTTTATCAATCTTGTTTCTCCGATTTTCCCCGATTACGGAAACTCGCTCGTCCCCTTCCCGACCCCGGTCGACAAATTTTCCCGATTTATCGCAGCTGATTTTATCGAAGTCGAGGCACCGTACCTAGGAAGAAGATAGTGTCGGGAACAAGGTGCTTAGAATTTTTGAAAATTTTACACTCGGCTTCGTCAATTTTGTTATTTTACTACGAAGCACAGCGAGTGTTCTTCTTTCCCTATTTCGAGAAAGCTTCTCAAAAACTTGTATTTTAAGCGTAGAACGCACGAAGGTTTTGTATTGAATACGACACTTGAGGTATTCGATTAACCCCTTGACATACAAATTAAATACACTTGATACGATTGAAAAATATTATTTTATTTCGCTAAGTTGAACTAGAGAATGTAAGCTGAAAATGAATATATATTTTTTTAAATATTCGATTTTTATTGATAAGATTGATTCATAAAACTTATCTCTTGATATACAATGCAGAGAAATACTTATCAAAGTCAAAGAAGGGCCTTGGAATAAATGACGAGTCTAACTCGTCATTGTATGTTAAGGAATATTAATGAGGAATTCGAAAAAAATACAAGAAAAACTCGCCAATTTTAGAAAAACAAATCGAAGACGATGGAGTACATTCTCCATCTTCTTCTTTCTCCGGAGAAATTGATAAAGTCGGTAAGTGTCGGTTTTTATACGAATCCTAGGTATTTGATAGCGAAATAATGGCGAAACTGTGAAACTGCGAGGCGCTACTCTCTCGGAATTTCTCGAGCAACTCCGCGCGAGCTTTTCCTCGTTTATGTAGTCTCTCATACGTACATTCTGTATTTTTCTATTACTCCGTCTCTTTTATTCCGTGCAATCTTTCCTGGAAGAAATTCAGGCACGTTCGCATAAACCCTGGTTCGCGCGATAAATTCGAATGCGAGCGCTGTTTCCTCGCGCTCCTAATATCCTAAATTAAACAACCTTCATCCACGCCTCATCCTACGCTTGATATAGCCGACAACAGGTATGATTTCTCGTTCGTGACATTATCGATAATTTCGGGAAACGTTCATTCGGTATCCTATACGAAATTAACGAGCACCGAGAAAGCTTCGGTAAAATAATTGAATTTCCTGCGACGAATAATCGAGTAGGTATAAAACGCGTTGGTTCCTAAAAAATTTAATTCTTCGCGGGTAATCTATATACATTTATCGCAGACACTAGGATACCGTATGAATCGATAATAATTTATCATTTTCACCGAGAGGTCCGAGTAATTTAATTCGTTTAATCAACAGCCAGGAAAGGATGCGGCACCGAGAACGTATAAAAATCGTTGGATCGCCTCGTTGGTTGCAACAAGATTCAACGTATATCAAGTTGATGCATTATCCGCGCAAAACACGTTGCAAATAATCAATTCGCGTGGTCTACTTCCAACCACTCGCGGTGCAAACTCGAAGCTTAACGTTCCGCCGAAAACCCGACGTTCTTAGTTGCCCTAAGAACAGGAAGCCAGCGGTAATAAACCAAAAACCCGAGTTCTAATCAAACCGGGAAATGGGATTAACCGAAAGTAACTGTAGTCGCAGGCAAAAGTCGGTGCAATAAATATCCCGACTAATTAAGTCGTTTGTATTCAGCGTTTTCATTAGCAAGCGTAACTGCAAGATTTAATCATGCTCGAAAAACCAATTCCCACGTTCATGGTGCTTTGTCATACACGGATACGTTATAGTAGAAACGGAAAACCAGTCGATACCAAATTCGACCAACCAAGATCGCAACTAGAAATGATATTTTTGTAAAAGGAACGACTGAGAATTAATTCAGGACGGTGAATTTGTTCGGGCATCCTACGTCGCGGTTATTACCGGTTTTCTCTACTTAAAAGTGGATAAACACCCGAGAATAGATTTTCGCGAGGAGAGTTTTTCATCAGTAGCAATTATACGAGACGAGTCGGAATTATTATTAACCTCGCGATGTCTAGACAATAGGTAATTCTGGAATATACCAGAATTACTCACCGGAGACCCGGCTTCGACTAGAAACCCTAGTCGAAAGTAGTTTGAATCGACTTGAAACTGGCTGTAACCGATTTCGCGTGTGCTCGGACTGTAACATCCCGTGGAAAATGCAGGCGAGCGAGCCGGCGTTATCAGAAAAGAAGGAAAGGAGAGGAGAAAAAGGGGAGAAAATGGAAATAAACGAAATAAATTTATCCGTCAAAAGAACGCGCGCGATCGTTAAAATAGCAACGGCAAAGGGAAGGAAACAACGTCACCCTCGACGAAATTTCCATCGTTAAAAGCCTCCGTTAAAAATTCGTTTTTTCACTCGCGGATCTCGTAAATTCCTCTTCGACCTTGTCCTTGCCGCGCCACGCTTTTTCTCCTCCGGTATTTTGTTCTCACCCTCCATTATCGCGGATAATTTCCGTGCAGGCTTTTTTCCACGAAACTTTCCCTCCGCGATCCCTTTATTTCAATCCTCCTTTTTTTCCCCCACACCCCGTACTCCCAGTCCCCTTTCCACCCTTCTTCTTTCACCGCTTTTTACTTCGTGCGCTTCCTCGTTTTATCTCCTCGCCCCTTGAACTCTTCTCAACCCGAGATCCTCGCTTTTTCTCAGACGTTTTATCCCTCTCCCTCACCCTCTCTTGAGCTTCCAGCTTCTCTTTCCTATATATATCTGTCTCTCTCGATATCTCCGTCTTTCTCCCGAGGTTTTTCCGCCGGTTCCCATCTCGTTCACGGCATTTTTCGACGACGAGGAGGGAAAGAGCGGAGCCACCCCCGTCTTAATCAGATCTGGAACGGGCGCGGAGGGAAAATAATTAATGCGAATAAGATTACGAGACGGGATCTCTCCTCGGATAAACTTTCTAATTATCCAGCGTCGTTTCGAGGCCAGACCCGGCGATTCTTATACTTCCAGATGCCTATCGCGATTCTGGATTTCGCGAGGGTGTACACCGCGTACCAGGCGCGGTTCCCGGCGCCGGGCAAATCATCCGTCTACGACGGAGAGCTCGGTAAAGATACCGATTTCATATCTCCAGTTTATCCTCTCCATTTCGAAGAAACCGTGTCTCCCTTGGAGACGTCGCGATTTCGTTTTCTTTCGAGTTATTAAATTTTTTAGTTCCTTCGGACGGCCAGCCGGAGGTTTGGCTAGTTCCTTTTATTTTTAGCCTTGGATTTAATTTCACCGGTTTTTCCATCAACTCGTACGGTTGTTATATATTTATTACCTTCCTCGCGTGATATTTGTTCTACAACACGTGGCTCTCGTTTCCAAATTAGAAAGAAATCGGCTATTCGAAACCATGGCAGGAAATAAAACGCAACTATAGACGAAACCACGAACTCGTTTGTTTTCCAGTGTCGGAGACGAACAAGATACAAACGGGTACCTCATATCTTTCAATAATAATTCTTCCAGTCCTGATTCGAAGGAGTAGAGAAATTTGCATCTCGATTACTATTCGTATCAAAGGAAGAACGCAGAAGAAGGTATATTTCCTTCAAACTTCTGTTCACCTTTATTCCGTAATATACCTTTTTCCAGGGTAAAATCTCTCGTTCCTCCTTGCTCCATTTACGTTAAAATTTTTTGCAAAGATACACAAATTGTATCTCTCCGTTTATAACTTCGAGTAAATAAATTTCTTCTCCCATACTCTCGCGAATACTCGACCTTTGCGATCAGGAGTCCGGACAGTCGCGGAAACGTTAACAAAGCGAATAGGAAAAATCCCGTTGGGCAAACGGGAGACATAATCGAGGAATATACAAACGTTTCGCGAATTCTTGAAACGAACAAATCGCGCGCGACGCTATGTCAGCGACGTCTCGATGGCTGTCCGCGATTTTTCATTCGCTGCGTTCCAATTAAACATTTTCCCATTAGTTTCGTTCATTAAAAGCGGAAAGTTGAACGCAACGAATTTCCCTCTAACGCGCGTGTCATTTTTACACGCCGCTACGTTCCAATTATTTTTCATTCTTTTTCCCCCGTTCGGCCGTTCCTTGCGCGGCGCTGTCACGGATTCGCGAATAACGCGTCCCGATGCCGGTATATCGAACAAACATTTTTAATTAGTCGTCGAGCCAACAGCCACCGGCAGTTGCCTCGCGCAAAAAACTTTCTTTCCTTTCGTTCCGCTTCGTTCCGCCCGCGCTGACGTTTGATAAAAGGCAAACGACGCGTCGCGGCTTTTCCACCCATATGAAATTCCGAATTCGCCGAGCGGAACCGATTATCCGGCCGTCAGATATTCTCGCGTCCCGGAAGTTGCTCATTTTCCAAAGCTGCTTATACGTACACGCGTGTCTCTTCCGCGCGGGGCCGCGACGCGGGTCAATTCAAACGCTGGTTTCGCGGTTTAGAATTCATTCTAGAACTGGCAGCTCGGACGGTTAACAGGGTTGACTCGAGCTTTATATTTTCCATTTGCCAGAGCGATCGTTGATAGCAACGGCGACGCGTGTTGGTCTCTAACAGAAGCGTAATGGTTTTAGACTGGCTGCTTAACACGACGCCTGCCGCGCTGCATTTGCATATTGCGCTGGAGGACACGGTATTTCCATTTTCTAGAATTAAAATAAAATCGTCGAATCAGACGTGACAGTTGGAATTGTTTGATGTTCTTTCCGTATCCGGGTCATCGATGACTACCTTGGCCTCATCGAAGTAACCGATAAATTCGTTTCATCGAGAATTAAACCGCTATGACTTCGGTAACAGTACTGTAATTGTGTGGTTTACAGGTGGTGGTAATTTATTAAATTATAAAATTGCGACTCTATTTTTACATCTCTTTACAATTATCCTTCTCGACTACCTTGAACTCGGTCAATTCAAATCTCAACTCTGTCAACTAAGAACTTCAGTTTTGCTAAGTGCCTGATCCAGTGTTTCCCAATTGACTTGGGCCTACGTAAGGCCTCCTGTGCACGGTTGAAAATGCTCGATACTGGAATAACAATTATCGCATTCATCGTTCTAGATTTTTAATCTTCGAGTAGCTCGTGATCGCAAAAGAGAACCGTACATTAAGAATCACGCGATACCGTGACTCGAGAGAGGAAACGTTTGGTCGTTTTCCAATTACGAATGAAAAACGTGGCTGGTTGTTTTCCGAAAATCGGCAGCCGGGTTTGAATTATAAAAGAAAGAGAGGGAAAACGCAGCACGGGGAATACTAGCTGCACCGACAGCGTGATATTCCATCCCCGACGCTGCGTGTTTAGCTGCACGCGTTTGTTTGCACCTATTTGCCCGTTTCTGTGCCATTGTTACTCGCGACGAAGATCGATGAACCTGCTCGCACATGGTATAATTGCGTGGGTCGGTTGGTTGTGTCGCTGGATCCGCGCAAGTCTACGAATTCTGGTTATTATTCGAGAAATTCTAGTTATTATTCGCCTACGCCCGGCGTGTTTTACCGGTTCCCTGAAACACGCGAGCTCGCCGTTCCCAGATTTTCCATTAGATTCATCCACCATTATTGTTTCATCCGCTGCGCGTTTCGCGCCGTATTTATTTTTCAGCGCGGCCATCTACCCGGTAATTAACCATTTTACCAGATCTTTCGTCCAATGAAGCACCGATTTTGATTTTCATTAACGCTTCAAGCGTAGTAATTTACACACACCGCGATGTATTTCAGTTTCATACGAGGCAATATCTTCGTTGCGATCAACGGTATTCATGAATTCGAAGCGGACACGCTTAGAAACGTCTCTGTCTTCGCGGCGAATAAAAGCACCGACAAATGGACCTACCCGTCGTGACCGTAAAAGGATATTTTACACCGCGATTACGCGTATTATCGCGAACGTGACGGCTTTCGTGCTCGACTCAACTGTTTCTACGAGATGGGTGAAAAAGGAAGCTTCTGTTCTTTCGGTGGATTTTTACACCGCTTCGAAAATCGAGGAATACGCGTAAGCCGAGAAGCTTGCGCGAAGCTTGGTTCGAAAAACGCGGTTCCGAGGAACGAAACCGTGCGAAACGCCACTCGCATCTGTGAGTGATGAAGCGGGTACGATGTTTCGGGCTTGGTTTGGCCTCGGAAGAAACAGCGAAGCATCGGGTATGCATACGCGTCGAAATATCGAGCGGTCCTCGCTTGTATTTCGACGGTTTTCGGGATAGAAAACCCCGGCAGTCGTTGTTTATACGCGTCTACGCTCCGTGTTTTGTAAATGTGTTCCCGCTCCATGACTGCCAGCCAACCGACCAACAATACGCGGCTGACTTTTTGAATTCGCTACTACGCGGTGTCGCGCCATTGCGTGACTCGACCATTGTTCCTCTCCTCTGTTTGTCGTCGCGTTAAACCGCCGCCTGCTCGATACTCCGGTAAACCATTCGCTTACGAATTTCTCTCCATTAACTATCCACGGCTGGTTTTCAAGCGAAGCTCCATTGACTCGACCGGAGTGCCGCAGATGATTCCGGAGACGGACCAGACAAAGGTGAACGGTGCGTTTCGTAAATTTTAGTTATCTGCGACGGGTGAAGGATCAGGTCGCGTAACAAACGCTGTTTTTTCGTTTCAACGATAGAGTTATCGAGGTTGGCTGGATGCGATGGAACAGTGGAACCTTTTTTGGGAAATTCGGATACGAAATGCGTTGAATACCGAAAATCAATCGTTACACCGATGATAGTGGGATTGTGTTTATGCTATAATATCGCAGAGATGAGAGAGGTGGTTAATGTATTTTCTCACACATCGCTAATTATGATAATTGATATTATATTCCATGTATAACGAATACGCTATCTCTCAAACACTCATGGATACATTGTCACGCTGACAACTTACCGATTTCTATCTCATACCAACTACAAGACTTCTCTATTACTGCGTTTTTATTACACTCTCAATTCTGTCTCAAGCTCGTATTTGTTCCATTTCTACGATATCGAAGAGTGCGCGAGAATAAGATGAATCGGTATCAAGGTTTCCGAATTATCTGAAAAACTGTCTAATAGATAGAGGTTTTTAACGCTAAACGTTCCAAGCGGATTCAAATGACCTCTTTCAAAATTTCTTTAAAAATTTAGAAACATTCATTGTTATTTCTTTCGTACATTTGACTTTTTGTAAATTATATCATCAGATTATTCAATTTTAACTGTATAAAAGATAGAGATTTTTAACGCTAAACGTTCCAAGCGGATTCAAATGACCTCTTTCAAAATTTCATTAAAAATTTAAAAACATTCATTGTTATTTCTTTCGTTCATTTGACTTTTTGTGAATTATATCATCAGATTATTCAATTTCGTTACAGCTTATTTTTACAGCGAAAAATTCTTTACTTACCTTACGTATCCCACATGGTAAGAATAGGAGGTGCAAAAGACCGGAACATTTAGTATTAAATGTGCAAAAGAATGACTCTTCGGGATGTCTCCAATGCTTGGAACAAAAGACAGTAATCGAATCATCCGTCTGCAGATGCGCATGTGCAATTTATTCGATAATCGACGCCACGCTGCTTCAACAGTCGACAAAATTGACTCCAGATTTCGCCATTTTTCTTTCGTTTTATGCTAGGTAAGCGCATGCTGATATAGCGTGGTTCATAACGCGTCTCGTAAACTACCGAAAAAACTTCGGCTAACACGGGAATCATTAATCTCGCGTATAATTTTTAATTTCAACGATGCACACCGACGCGTCTGATATAAACAAACGAATATATCTCCTTAAGCAAACGGATAAATTATTTCCTATAAAAAACCGTTTTCGAAACGCGGCGCCATTTTTCGTACGTGCGTAATCTGAACCTGGTATAACGGGATTTTTATACCGCGATATTTTTTCCAAACCCGTCAAGCCGCGTTGCGAGGCGATGCTCTATAGCATTCCGGAATATCTTTCGAATTCCCGTGATTTTAATCCTTCGTCGCTTTTCCTCGCCCCACCTCCGCACCCTCGCTTGTCATAAATCTCGAGCATCCCTGGAAACGTTGATACCCGAACTTTTCCACTTACCGATCGCGTCGGAGGACCAACCTTGGCGTTTACCTTGGCACTTACTTCGGTCATAAAAACGCCCTAGTATAAGAAAGTATCCCAGAAGCCTGACGGTTTCTGACAGACGGGCCTCATCGACCATTGACAACACAACCGCTATAAATCTAGGCTTGAGTGAACTCTCGATCTTCCGCGGAACGATCTCGAATCTCGAAAAGGGAAAAATTCTCGAGCGTGGAAGTCGATAGTTAACCTCGCGATACGGTAACGGGGTTTTCTGAGACTCGGTTACTTTATCTACTGTGAACAAAGCTGTCGCTTTCTGCGGAAGAGTTAAGAGACTGAGAGACAATTACGAGATATTTCGTTGTGCATTGCGATTTGTCACGGAATAAGTTTATATCCGTTTGAGTCAGGAATTATTAGAAAAGGTAAATGCCATTTAGCGCTATATCTGAAACTAAATATTATTAGATTTTTTGAAATTCCTTTAGAATAAAATCTTGGCGCTTAAAAGTAAAACGATCTAAATTTTCCTGACAGCGAATGGGTCAACCCTTTGCTATACTTTGACGAGTCAGACTCGTGATGAGAATTTTGAGCCCAATTTAAGTATCACCAATTTAACCCGTAATTGACATTTCGAATCAAAGATAAACATCACGAGTCGAAGTCGTGGTTTTAACCAAGTATGATTATCTCGAATGTGGTCTTTTGTTCCAATGTAGACCATGTGCTATCTAAGAGTCAGTTTGGCTCCTTCCCCCACCATTCGGACACATCATTTGCGCCCGAATTCTCAAGGCAAGGGATTAACCCTTCACTTCGAATTATATTTCGATTTTGTTGAATGCAGCAGTTCCCAACGTTGTTAAGTGTTTTATTTGACATTTACTTCGATCAAAAACTAGTGCAATTTAAATAAATGAAGGAAGGAAGAAATTCAATTAAATCTCAGTTTTATTTACATTATCGTTTTTAAGTGTTTTATTTGAGATTTACTTCGATTAAAAACTAGTGCAATTTAAATAAGTAAAGGAAGGAACAAATTCGACTAAATCTCAGTTTTATTTATCCTATCGCTTTGTAATTTTCAAGTGTATGATATCTCTTGAAATATCACACTCGACATAGGAGTGCAAAGAGTTAAGACAGTTGGTGAAAAGACTTGTCTGAAAAGAGACGTTTTTTCCTGAAGATCACACGAGTGATAACCTCTCATGCTATCACTTGACCGATTCTTACACTAAATATTTAACAAATGCGGATGAGAAGCGTCCTCGGGGACGAGGAATCGGAAGAACTCGAAGCGACGCGTCGGCTAGCTGGAAAAGCGCGTTTCGCGGGTGAAAATTGGTTGGACGAACGATCGGTGGAACACGCGGAGAAATGCGACGTCTCATCGGGTCTCGACGAGGCAACGACGCTTCGCCGAATCGCTAAACCGCCGCCAAGCTAAGAACTAGACGCCACTACGCTGCCGTGACTCCAGCCATCCGCGGAACGACCGGTATTATTCCGCTAGATAAATTCGCGTTCGCCGGCGATATATTCAGGGGACGTGTAAACATCGACGGGGAAATAGCCACGGTGTTTTCGTTCGCCGGCGTATCTACTCATGCGCCGTTTATTTACGAACGGCTCCCCGACACTTTTCTCCCTTTAATTCGCTACCGGAGAAGAATCGCTCGAATTCCGCGCGAGTACCGTCTCGCGCGCTTCCGATTAGTCGCCGGAATCGTGAGCTAAGCCGAAGGAAATAGAATAAATAGAAACGGAGAAATAAAACGATCAAAATCTGAAAGAAAAATAAATACGACTCTAATATTCGATTATTTATGGGGGTTAGATGTGGAATGGATTCTTTCCTCTCCTCTCCTTCTACATTTCAAGAAAATTTTCGGATAATCTAATTAATCAATAGTTTATTAATTTTTTCCCTTTTATTATAAATTTGCATTGCGAACAATTCTAATATATTACCAACGATGAATATAATAATTTTGTAAGTACAAGGAATATTTTACTGGTATATCGAACACGTTACAAATCTTAAGGCATATAAGTATATGACAACGATAAATTTCACCAATTTTTATGATTTATAACTCAATAATTGGTTATTGCATTTCAAAATTTCATGCGTTGTATGGTAAATCGAAACGGGTATAACGAATCGCAGCGAAATGCAGCGTTACGCTTGAAAAATCGGGTTTTGGCTAGTTTTTTCCACGAAATTCCCCACTGTGCGATGCATGGTAACGAAAAACGCTTCGAATAAAGTTCTCGCGCCGTTTATGATGATATAAATAATCTTGGAACGATGTTAAAAAATAAAGGATAATTTAGCGTAAAAGAAATTACGGCTGACGTGAACTAACGTGTACAATGAAATTATTGCTGTATTTTTTCCCAACAGCCGTGGATACAATGGTATTTTTCAGTCATAGAAGCGTAATCTTCTACAGAGCTTCGTGTAATGCGAGAGGACGTCTGACTAAGCACCGCTAAATCTCCTGCGATTTATGTTATACTGTAGTCAAACGGTCCAGTGATCCGTACTCCAGTTTTCCTTACCGATTTTATTATTTACCCTTGATACTGCAACGTACAATCCGATACTCGTACAAATTGATCTTCAAATTACGAATAAATTCTTCGCAAAGATTTTATACAAAATTTTCGGTTCCGTGCCTTTTTCTGGGAAAGAAAATAAACAAACTGAGAGAATGTTCGGAATGATAAACAAAAAAATGTAATAACGAAAGTATACAATTGAAAAAGCAACATATATGATTAATTTGTTACCGATTTATTATTTTTCTGTTACAGTTATTAGGTTGGTGCATATGAAATGTCGGATCTTTTTACATGCGAACGTTTGTCTT
>NIJG01000058.1:1009915-1066360 GCA_002201625.1 Euglossa dilemma | reverse complement strand
GAAGCGAATGGAGCATATTTTGATTGAATAAACAGCTTTTGAAAAAAGATATGCAGTTTTATATATTCACTTAAAAATTCTACATTTCATATGCACCAATCTAATACTTATAGCAGTACAATGTATGACGAAACAATCAAAAAGAGGCCAGTGATTGCAAGATTCATGAACTTGATTTCGAAAGACAACATTATCTTATAATTATTTCTAAATTATAACAATAAAATGAACCAATGTTCGCCTATTAGCTGGTGTACATCTAAATACAACCTGCTCAAAGACAAGCAATTACCGTCTCATTTATCGGTAATAGCAGGAATACGATAATTCGAGCTACGATCCGTTTGAAGACAGTGGAAACTCGCGCTCTCTCGTCGTTTCGCGACCCCATTCCTAGGAAAATTTATCCGAGAAATATCGTTCCAGTTCCGCTGTGTTCCCCGGTCATAATGCATCCCACCTGGTAATACCGAGTCGAGGTTGCGGTCGAAAAGGAAATATATCTCGCCTACAATACGCTATCGTCTTTGCTCGTGTCCGCAGCGGAACGCCTGGACGAGCGGAGGAATGGCGTCGCGGTCGCCGCTATCAGCGGCGGATGGGCCCACCTGCATTTCCACCCAGGCAGGCCTCTGCGGGTCATTTGTCATTGGAAATAATCAGACGATTCCGGTACGCGGCTAACCGCCTCGTTAATCCAATTTCCGCGATCCACTTTGACCAGCAGCGAGCACGATGCTGGCAAATTCCTGCGTCCTGGATAATCGTTGCGTCTTACGGCAATGGCTTCGTGGCCTTTCCGAGATGTTAAACTCGGAGATTTGCTGCTGGTCCCTTCTCCGTCCGCCATGGTTCTCCGTGTTTCCTGAAACTAGAGAATACTCGGTTAAAAATCAGCAAATTCAATGGGAAAATTTTGCTGAGGAATTATTCGCGTAACCATTGAATATAGAAATGAATCTGATTTTCAATGATGCCGATATTTTTCAAATATTTGCATGAAGTTTGATTCGAGTTTAACTCTATGACGAGAAACGAAAATTACGATGCATTGAGTATATATTAAGCTATTGAAAATAAGAAATCGAGATAAATTTTCGGAATTAGAAAATATGTGCTACGTAAATGACAATGCTAAAATTATTTTTCGCTTTATTTCAAACAATCTTTAAACTAAAAAATTAAAAATTTCTATGGATATTTTAAAATTCGTCTCCAAAGGGTTAATAATCGTTGCTTTACTTCCAGTTGCAATTTGTAGGAAATAGAGTAATATATTCTTACTTAAACATTATGATATAAAATAGCACGATAAATAGATTTGTGAGTATTCAATAGAATAAATTTAAAGAATCATTAAATACAAATTTTGTCAGGGACTTGTCATCGATATACCTGATGTATAATACACGAGAATGGAAATAAATAGACAAAATCACGATATCGAGAAGATCTGCGAAGCAAGAACCACTAAAGGAAAGGAAATAAATCTCCACTGAAAATTCAGGCAAGAAGTAACTTTGATAGTAAACACAAGCTTCTAAATAAAAATTGTAAATTGTAATTTCCTTTTCTCTCGTGTAGCACTTCATTTTTAATCACCTGTCAGCTGTCTTTGTCTTCACTGACACTACTTATACAAATGGCGTAAAATTCGAATTTCGCATGAATCTTGGAACACCCGTTACGCCGAAACTAATTTGCGAGACGTAATCGAGCTAAATTGAAATTAGAATTCGGAAACGAGTACGGAATCCTTGCATGAGCATCCTTGATATCGCTGATGACTTTATCCGATATATTTCCATAGACTCGTTGCTGAAAAACTCCTCCATTTTCACGTCCATACCCTCCGCTCCTGTTTCCGGAACGCATTAACGATACGTTCAAATTTCCCGACGAAACGTTCGCTTATAACGCGTCGTAAATCTCCAAGAAGTATTCCGAAAACGCCCCTCCCGGAGCTCTTCAGAAGTAAATACCAGGCCTGCATTATATACTCGGCCGTATTAAATATTAACAATCTACACGGACATGACAGGTGCCGGTGCATGTGAATGGTCAGTGTTTCTGCGATAGTACACGCGGAATATTGCGGATTATATAGGCGCTGCCGCAATACTCACCGTGTCTGTTCGCTTTAAAAGTGGCAGCGCAGGTACACGCAGCGCTATTTATCTCTGCGCGTGTACACGTATTAATACGATGCGCGGGTGTAGCCGTGCGCGCGATATTATGTTGCTTTTCGAAATTTCAGACGTGAAGCGCCCTTTCGATGTTATCCTCCCTCTTTCCGTCGCGTTCTTGCTGGTGCTGGTAAATTCGCTGAAACAGCACACGTGTGGTAATTACATCCGAATTTTCCTCGAATTACATAATACACGAAACTGGCTTCGAAGAGGCGATATATTGAAATTTTTGCTTCTTTTTTAATTCGGAGTGTTTCTTGCGGCAGAATCGAGAGATTAATTACATAAATATGTTGACAAGGAGTTTAATTTCTTTTCGATGTAAGTTTGATACACGCTATACGAAGCTTGCAAGTATTAGGACACGATACTTTTATTGCAAATGACTTCGAGAGAGATGATACTATGTGAATTCACTACGAAATATTTCAAGATTAAAAGAAAATCATGAGAATCATGTTCCGTGACTGTGATATCGGTAAAATAAATATGTCTCGGCCGAGCATACGCGACGCAGAGGACGATGATTAAAAAGCCGCATTACGCTATCAAATCCATCGTGATTGGTCTATCGCTGGGCAGTGTAAGCGATTTATACAGCGAGGTTTCGTGCAAGCAATGGGTATAAGAAATCGTTCACGCGAAGCTCCGTAATGGCGTTCTCGATAACGAATTTGCGACGCGAGAGTTTGAAATGGTCTCGCGGTTTCCAGGTTCCGGATATTACATAGTAGGTGCTCTGACCTTACTCCGAATCCTCCCGTTATCACTGTTCCGATCTTTCTCGTAATAAGCCTAAACCTCCCTTTAATACCGTTCCCGGTACCGCGTCCACCGCGTGCTTCGAAACACGAAGCTCTTTCGAGACTTTGGGAAAAATACGATCGCTGCAACCGCTTATCAAACGCGAAAGATATCTCGAAACTTCAATTTCCCCGATCCGATCGAGAAACTTTGTTTAATAACGATCCTTAATTCCCTCCCCGAGAGATCCGATTCGCTCCGCGCGATAAGATCTTCGAATTAGAACCGCAACGAATTTTTAATTTCGCTAGAAATTAAAGCATTATTCTCTTAAATTTTGTCGCATTTTCTCGACGCTGTCCGTTTTCCCTTAATCCGTTACTGTACAGTCCAACGTGTCGACAGCTTGCTCTCGGCTGATATTTAAAGAAGCGATCGATATCTCGATACGCTCCGCGAATCATAAATGTACCTGTCAATTTGTTTCCCCCGATGCCGAAAGCGATTCTCCCATTGCGTCGAGACTTTATCAGGCAGGAGCAGAAACGAATTCAGGTCGGCGTGCATCCCCGATTTTTCACGCGGTCCCTTTTATCCCGCGGGATAATTGGAATTGATCGCGGACGATCGCGAGAAACTTACGTAAGTTGCCATGATCAGCGATAGCGAAGAAATTGCGCGAGAACAGCGTCCCAGGATAATAGCCGGCCATAAATCATTAAGTCGACGCGAGCGAGTTCGATCTGTCACCTGGTAATCTACATATTCACCTGGCCATTATTCATCCATTTACATACATCAAAAGTTCACCGTGGCCGGCCTCTATTAGCGGAGATACTTCCCCGAGCCAGTGGAATCGCGATCGCGCCTCCAACGGCGCCCATGCACGCCGTCGATCCCACTTCCGGCCAGGATGATGCGATTCCAGTTATCCCGGAACTCGGGAAACCCGCATCGAATTCTTTGCAATTATTCCAACGTTCCTCCTTTCGCCGACGTGATCGCTGGATATCCAGCGAAATAATATCTCTGCCCATTCAGCTCGTGGCTCTTCGCCCGAAGATCGTAGATCACGGCCTCTGACCCGGTGTCAAATCGAAAGAACGGGACGTGATATATCGTCGATTAAGGTATCGATACGATCGGGATCAAACGTTCCCATTTTCAGCCGTGAAATGGCGCGGCTATGTCGCGTCTGGCCAGAACGGAATTAACGAAGTTCCAGAAAGCAAAGTCGCGCGAGGAATGGAAGCGGCGCTCGCGGAGGCCATTCGAAGGCGGGATCGAGATAGGAAAGAAATTTTAATAAGTCTGGCTATCGTGTGTGACACGCGTCGTCGGGCCAGTCGACGTTTCACGACGTAATCGACGTGATTGATTCGAGTATTCCGTGCGATTCAAAGAGACGGGAGCTGACATGCCGGCAATCGTCCCGATAGATCGCGGCTAAGGATTTCACGTCACCCAGTTTTCACGATCGTTTTCAGAAACTTAAATGGATCAGATATTTCAGTACTCTCGACGAACTTTCCGTCCAGAGATACCGGATAAATTTTACATTCCCGTTTTTCTGCCACTCCTCGTTCCCCTCGGTGTCTGCCTCGCGATCCAGGGCCACCGATTCCAATCGTCTGATCCGCCTATCGCTTCAACCGAGTTACGGAATTTCCAGTCTACCATACGACGAACAGGATACCTGAGACTCGAATTATTTATGCGCTTGAAATATTCAAAACGTGGATGATCCGCGATTTCTGTTGTCTCAAGGATCGCGCATCGCTGGGACCACTGCAAACCGAGGCTATTTCGCGAGCTCCGGTCTAATCTTAAACGTGGACCAGGGATTTGTACTCGTATTGCAGAAAGGCAACGGCTAAGTTGCGACGAGGCATAGGGTGGACTCCTCGAGAGGGATTTCGCGACATTGATCGCGAATAAACGCGTGTCTCGGCTCGGGATTCCCATATTTAAATTGTTTTGCAATGGAACAATAGTATAATCGGATGTATTAGGTTGATGCATATGAAATGTCGGATTCTTAAGTGAATATATAAAACTGCATATCTTTCAAAAGCTGTTTATTCAATCAAGATACGCTCCATTCGTTTCAATACACTTTTTCCAACGAGACTTTTAAGCATAGATGTCTGTCTTTAAAAAATTCTGATGTTTAGAATCAATAAACTCTGATATCGAATTTTTCAAACTGTCTTCATTTTCATACCGTTTAGCTCGTAAAGACAGTTTTAAATGTTTAAAAAAATGAAAGTCGGTTGGCGAGAGATCCGGTGAATAGGCTGGGTGCTGCAAAACTTCATATTTCAATGGCTCTCGATGAAATCGGGATAGTAACGATGAGCATACGTTCAACCGATCCAGTTTATTTCGCTCAGTTAGTTCTTGCGGTACCCACTTATCCATTTTCTTCACCTTGCCAATTTCAGAAAGATGTCGCAATATTGGTGTATGGTCAATTTTCATCCTTGTAGCCTGTTCCCTTGTGGATACAGTTGGATCCGCTTCCACGAATGCCTTCAGATCATCATTTTTCACAGACGTTTTGAGTCTCCCACGCGGATCATTTTGTAGTGAAAAATCACCGGACCTAAATTTTTCAAACCAACGCTGCACTTTTCGATCATTAACTGTATTCTCTCGAACGCTTGGTTTATGTTGCGTGAAGCTTTTGTAGCATTATTACCAATTTTATACTCATACAAAAAAATTATACGAATGTGTGATTTAATCGACGAATAAATTATCAATTACAATTATCTACGACGAAGAAATGGTAACGTTATTATACGTTCTAAATAACAATAGTTACTATTAATCGTTAACTGACTATGTACGTTTCAAACTAACCGCAGACCTGTTGATTAAATAAATAAATAAATAAATTGTAAGAAAATATCCCACGAACTCAGCTTACCAATCGTTGACAGATGGGCTTCATCGACCGCTGACAAAAGGATCGTCATAAATCTATGATTATTCTGTAAACAAAAGGACAAAAATCCCCAAGCGTGAGAGCAGATAGTTTTTAAGAGATTCAGAGAGTAGATAAGCGAGAACGAGTATAAAATAAATCTTCTTCGAGGCAAGACGTTTTCGAATTCTTTCCATCCTATCCCTTCGTGTCATCCTAACTACGCTTCTTACTAAATAAAAATAATTTCCATATTATAGTAACGAGATTCAACGAAAAGTGTTTCAGTCGAATGAAACTCGATGGGGTATTGCAAATGTCATTATAAATGCCATTGCGCACGGATAATTTCCACGATTCCACGAAACGACTCTTCCTACGACGCGTGGGATCGAAGGGGGAAAAAGATTCGACGATAAAAGAAGACGTACGCAGATCAATCATTAGGCGTGTCTGCAAACACGCGATACTAGCAATTTGCGCCGGGGTGGTCGCGTCGGTTAGCACGGCTGCGCCCATTTTTCCTTCCAACGACTGGCCCCCTTTCTCCTTTTTTCCCCTGCTTTTCCTTTTTCCTTTTTTAATCGACAACCAGGCAACTCCGGTCGTTCGATCGAGCCACAGTTTCAATTGAATTACGTAGCACCCGGTTGCGCGAGCTATGCGAAAAGTTTCACGTGGGGATTGAACGTATGGGCGAGTGTGGCGCGGGCTTAACAACGTATTCCCCGATACCGATGTTACGACGCTTAACCAGCGATAGATCTGACCGTGAATGTGCACAACTGCCTTCTGCATCGGCTCAGCCGTTGATGTTCATCTCTCCACGAGCAGGTTTCCGACCATTCTCCCTCATAAATCTACCACTTTTTCGCCCCTCGCCTCTTCCTTTTTTCCTTTCCGTTCTGCCCTCTCTGAATTTCCACCTGTTTCTCCGTCGAATTTAATAGGGAACGCAAATAGGACAGGTGACAGTAGCGAAACGCGTCGTGCAATCGGTGACGTTGCATTGCTGATTTCCGATGTCATGTAGCTCTAGTTCTTTTTTAAACTTGCTGTGCTTTAACTGAACATTTCATTTAGAAGTTGATTCGAAGGTTCTCACAAGTACAAAATTTTCAAGGATCTATTAAAAACTGTATTATAGACAGAATTTAGATGCTAATTGCGCCTAGCTAGCTCCATTATTTTCAGAGTTTGTAGTGTGAATTATAAGAAGAAAGGTGTTTCAATCCAAAAATAATTTCAAAATCACGAACTTATTTGAGACTTTGAAGAATTTATTTACATTCCTGTGTCGTAATTAACATCGAATTAATTCAGCATTTAGGAGTTGATTCAAAGGTTCTCACAAGTACAAAATTTTCAAGAATCTCTTAAAAATTGTATTATAGACGGAATTTAGATACCAATTGCGCTTAGCCAGCTTGATTATCTTCAGAGTTCGAAGTGTGAATTATAAGAAGAAATGTACTTCAATCCAAAGATAATTTCAAAATCACGAACTTTTTCGAGACTTTGAAGAATTTATTTACATTCCTGTGCCGTAATTAAGATCGAATTAATTCAGCATTTAGGAGTTGATTCGAAGGTTCTCACAAATACAAAATTTCTAAGGATCTCTTAAAAACTGTATTATAAACGGAATTTAGATACCAATTGCGCTTAGCCAGCTCCATTACCTTCAGAGTTCGAAGTGTGAATTATAAGAAGAAATGTACTTCAATCCAAAGATAATTTCAAAATCACGAACTTTTTCGAGACATTGAAGAATTTATTTACATTCCTGTGCCGTAATTAAGATCGAATTAATTCAGCATTTAGGAGTTGATTCGAAGGTTCTCACAAATACAAAATTTCTAAGGATCTCTTAAAAACTGTATTATAAACGGAATTTAGATACCAATTGCGCTTAGCCAGCTCCATTACCTTCAGAGTTCGAAGTGTGAATTATAAGAAGAAATGTACTTCAATCCAAAGATAATTTCAAAATCACGAACTTTTTCGAGACATTGAAGAATTTATTTACATTCCTGTGCCGTAATTAAGATCGAATTAATTCAGCATTTAGGAGTTGATTCGAAGGTTCTCACAAATACAAAATTTCTAAGGATCTCTTAAAAACTGTATTATAAACGGAATTTAGATACCAATTGCGCTTAGCCAGCTCCATTACCTTCAGAGTTCGAAGTGTGAATTATAAGAAGAAATGTACTTCAATCCAAAGATAATTTCAAAATCACGAACTTTTTCGAGACTTTGAAGAATTTATTTACATTCCTGTGCCGTAATTAAGATCGAATTAATTTAGCTTTGAAGTATCGATATTTAGGTAATTTAAAATTCAAAGATTCGCCTTGTGGTATACATAGCGCTTTTATTCCTATGATTAATCTCTCGTTACGGGGAGAAAAATATCGGTCCTGGAGGTTGGGTTAAGTCTATTAAATCGACCGGTATACAATCTTGCGCCATTAAAGCCTGGCACAAGAACGCGCTATTATTTCGTAACGAACACCGTCCATCTTTCCGTCTGCCGGGGCAAGGACATTTATTCCGATTTAAGTAGAAACACTTGCGTCGGACACGTATTCGACCTTGGAGGAAATTGTCTCGTTTAAACAAGGCGAAACATGTCGATATCAGACGAGCTTTCTCTAACAGACGATGCGAAATTGGCTCGTCTCACTTGTACTGCAATTGGGTCGCGATCTCTCAAGTAAATTCGTCTTCATTCGTGGATATTGTTTCCGTTCAAGTGTGTGTATGTATTGTCGTGGCTCGTGAATTTTAAATTGCTGTCTTTTCACGAAAAAAAGGGAAAAAATGAAGGAGCAATTCAACGATGCCTCAACGATGATACAATCGGCTTCTATAGCCAGCAACCACTCGTAATTACGAGACCGAAGAAGAGAATCTGTCGTAACAAAGAAATTAGATACCTTTCCCGAAAACGCGAGTGTCGTCGATGTAAGGAATTCAACGAAATTCGATATTCCTTTGTCGATCTGCTTACCTGAACCGAATAAACTCGGCATAGATAATTAGTAGTCACGTTGCAACAGAAATTTATCAAACGAAAGAACCATAGATTTAAACATAAAATTCTATTCGTTCAGAAACGACAACAAATAAATTCCGCAGGCAATAATCGCAAGAAATATTACTTACTGACCTACTTCCTAAGCCATTCATCTCCCTATAACATGGCATAACTGGGAAATTACGTATTCACGTATCTATATCCTTCGACTTTTATTTCATCCATGAATCCCTTTAGCATCTTACTGTAACATCCAGCTATAACCAGTAAAGTATATTCGAATGCACTCGTGGATATAAATAAATAAATATTTAACCGAATAAATACCTCGATAAACGTTTCCGTTACCACTTGCTTACGCGCGAATAAAATCCTAACCAAGCATCTGCATCCACCTGATCCGTAACCCAAACGACTAACGATCGGTCAGTATTCGCTTTCTCTTCCCTTCGTTTTCCAGCCGATATCTCCTTTCAATTTATTTGTCACGCGTTGGCCGTATCGGAGCCCTAAGCGAATCACGCACCGGCCGAAGGGAAATTCCAGCTGAGGGCGAAACGAAAAGCGGGGAAAACTGCGGCTGGGCTAGAGGTGTACGCTCGAGGGGGATGGCCGGGGGAATCGGTGGCCTGCCGGTCGTTTATACAGCCGGTCTCTATAAACTTTCATCGATTGGATTCTTCCGGCTCCTCGAGGGCCGGCCAGGTCGCCACGGCACACACGCGGACGTGCCGACTCGTGGGCTGAAATTAAACGAGGATATATTCTGTGTCGGTCCTTTGTAACCGGAAAACTAGGTCGAGATTCGTGGCTCGATTCGAGGAGAAAAGTCGCGGCCCCGTGGCCACGAACTCGTTATCGCGTGCACCCCACGGAATAAGAATACGCGGCCGAGGAAAAGACGCGGAATGGAAATTTTCTGGCTCGGCTTTTCTATCGACCGTTGTCGCGTCGGGATTCGATTCCGGCCTCCGTTCGAATTAAGATTGATTAAAGGCCGGATTGAATTAAAAGTTCAGCCCACGCCGCGAGTTTACCCCTGTTTCAACCGACTTCCCTTCATTCTCGCCCGATTTATGGCGGTTCCTGGGATTTTTTCACAATCGTAATCCCAGAGACGTGGCCTATCGACGCGAAACGGCGATCGGTCGATCCAAGGATCGAATAAATCGGGGGACAATTTTTTTTCGTAGCATTCGGGAAATTTCATCGCCTGACGATTAAAGCGACGGACAATTGTTTCCAAGCTTCGCGTAGATTCCAGCGGGATAGACCGGTCGGTTGAGTAATTGGAATTGGTTTTAATTAACACGGCAATGGCGAGTTTAATTTTACGCAGGGAAACGAAGACCCATTAGACGTTGTAACATCCACGCGCGAATATTACGGAATGCTGCAACAAAATGGAATCCGGATATTACTCTTCGTTCAATAACAGATTCTCAATAACAATTCCTCTCCGAATGAAAACGGATTTCTGTCCATATTCTACGAGTCGTTGAGAAACGAAGCACGTAACATTGCACTTCGTTATGGATGAGTTTCGCGGGAGGATATTCGTTTCGCATTTCCTTCGAATCAAATTCGCGAATTTTCCATTTAAACGCCGGCGTATCGTCATCATCAGGCACGCTGATTTGCTATCGTGTTATCTTTTAGGGGGGGAAAAAAAAATGAAAAGATGAGCAGCGAGCACCGGCGGAAGTTAATTAACGGATAGTCTATCGTCTCTCCGTTTAATTTTTATCGCGAAAATACCGGGCTACAAACTCGTAATTTATAAATTCTTTTTTTTCACCCGCCGAAGCAGCGTGTAAAAGAAAATATCGATTTTTAACTCGGTCGTTTAATTAGCTTCAATAATGCCTTATACCTCGAGAAGAGTACCTGATATTTAATCATTTTCGCTTCTATGGGCGTCGCTAATTACGCGATAAAACGACTGAAAAATGCAACGCGTTTGAGAACGATGTCTCCCCGACGGTCAAAGTAAGTTGCAAAGACACGGAAATATACAAGGTTGGATCGTTCCAAAAAATCGATATTCCTGAATGATAAATTTGGTATTACGCTCGGTTGTAGAAGCGAGGAATGACAATGGGAAACCGAAGTGACTGGCGCGGTCGTAGCCATAATGCGAGGAACGCTTTGAATGGAAAATAACGAAAAGCCGATCAAAGCTGACCGAATGGAAGGGAAAAAAAGGAATATTGCCGGGAAATAGGGCGAGGCAGCGCGCGGTATCAATTTCGCGAGCAGAGAGAGAGAAACGCGAATATTTTTATCGATAGAACCGCAAGAGCCGCGGAGCGTATCGGCCCCTTAAGTTTTTCGTTTCTCGATCCGTGATCGGTAGAAAGGGGAATGAAGTGTCTCGGCTCATTTCGCAGTTCGACAGACCGCGGAATTCCTTAGGCTGCATTTTCAGGATGCACGATCGGCCGCAATATTATCGTGGCCCTGTCCGTTTCTCTTTCGCCCTTTTCCTTTTCCCTCGGTGGCCGCCATTGAAAACTAATAAAGTCGCGATCGATCCTCCGCCTCGCATCTTCGCACCCCCCGCGAATTTCAACGAATTCGCCTGTAATTATTGAATTTCGAAGGTGGAACGACCTCTGGCTTCCCGAAATTCTCTTCTACCTTTTCACGTTTCCGCGATAATTGCGTCTTCGCGGTTCTAACTCGGTTTTGCACGTATTTAGGGACGTGCAATGCTCGCGCAGATAATTCCAGCATACGAACGGCACGAAACTCGCGAGGTACATGATTTAAAATAAGAACACCGGTGGCATAGTTCGCGGGATAAACGTAGCTTCGGGTTAAAATACGGTTTGGGGAATTTTTCGAATTAAACGGGAAAGAACGGTTCCGCGTTGTACCGCGAAATGAACGCGACAACCCGTCGAAAGATGTTATTTGCAGGTTCAGCGCAAAATCAATAGCGAAGAATTCGTAACACTAGCGGCAGCCATTAACAGAATTAATTTGAATCGACGGGATAGCCGCAACACACCCCGCGACCGCGATGGATATTACATACCACGTCATCGTTATTAATTAAATCAAACTTGCGGGCCATTTATATCGGAGTAACGACGAGCAACCTTGCAAATAAATCACGCGATGTTCCGTGCGTCTCTTTATTTATACGTGCCACGAATTCTTTTATAATTCACGGCAAATTCATACCGTCTGATTCTACTTAACCCGTTAAGCAGTTGGCTCATTCGAAAAAATACTATTTTAAATGAAAAACGATCGAATTTCTTTATTTATCGCGTTTAAATTCAACGCCGATTCGATTCGTATCATTTTCACCTGACCCGTTTAATTCTTTTAATTTTTTCATTTAACCAGTTAAGTGTGTTTGACGNATTTTAAATGAAAAACGATCGAATTTCTTTATTTATCGCGTTTAAATTCAACGCCGATTCGATTCGTATCATTTTCACCTGATCCGTTTAATTCTTTTAATTTCTTCATTTAACCAGTTAAGTGTGTTTGACGACTATATCCGTCATGGAGATATGGCAAAATTTTGTTACAATTTGATATTTAAAATGTAATTTTGGCGAAAACTAAATTATCAATCAACATGAAATAAAAAAAACAAATGAAAATTATAACGCCATTTACTCTGTGTTTGACGACTATATCCGTCATCATCATCTGATTATCGCAACACACACTGGGGGGTGCTTTGTAAAGAGGTCGTCACACTTAACTGGTTAAACGAATTCGTCTTCGTTATACGCCGAAAAGTAGAATTTCCCGATGACGAGTCCACGGATCGTTCGTATGCTCGAATTTGAGGTATAAAATCATACCTGATCGATGAGAAAAACTTCAAAGCACTTAACGCAAACGCCCGCTTAAATTCCTATCGGCACATGCTGCTTCATCGCGAACACCTGCGCGCGTATATCGGTTTCCACGGTGTCGTTAGAATTCGTTACGATACCATTGTAACGGATCCGGGGTAGAAAGAGGGCGGGTTGTTATCTCTAGTAACCGATTCCTCTCACGATCCGGGGAAAATGAGAAATCGAAAGGACGAGCCAATGATATGCGCCGCTGTCACGTGGTTTCGACAGGGACTATTTTCCGCTCTTTCCAGCGGCATGTCTCCGCCATCCGCGTCCCTTCTCATCTGCATCGCGGCTTCATCGTCGCGCCGTTCTGCCTCCATTTATTTCTCGATATTTGAATGCCCGGCCGCGTTATATCAGCTCCGTTAAGAGCCGAACGTCGCCGGATTATACGCGACTTTCGGGAAATTAAGAAAGAAGGATGTGGGCCGCGGCGAGACAAGCCTCGATCAAAGAAGCGGTGGTAATTGCATTTACCAGCAAATTCGATCATTCTCTGTCATAAACGAACGACTCGGGTCGGTGGAGAACGATTTAGCCGGTTCCTGGGTCTTCTTCCGCGTCAGCAAGTGGTATAAGTGGCTTATGGGTCAGACCAGGTGCGATTCGTTCTAGGATTGCAGATTTATGAAGGGTGCTGGTCGTTTTCGTGAAGGATATCGTTCGTAATTATGCGAGAAGGTAAGTAGGCCGTGGTTTTAACCCTTTGCACTCGAAGGCGAGACTTAATCGCCATTTGTTTTAACGATATAATCTATAATAAATAACGAGTACGAAACGATAAGTATATTAAGAATAAGTATACACGAAATAACCTAGCCCAAACACGTGCTTTTTTTTAACCCTTTGCGCTAGAAGACTTTTTTCCTATGAAGAAGCTTTTCTTATGTTTCTATAAGCTCGGTAGTACTTTTTATGTGAAAATATGTAAAAAATAATATATGTTTGGGTTTGGAACGAGTAGAATTATTTTATTTTAATACTTAGCGTGTAGATATCTTTAATATACTTATTATCGCTTCGTTTTTAAGTTATGGAATTAAAACGAATGGTGACTGAGAGTCGCCTCTCGAGTGCAAAGGGTTAATTATACTATTAGAAGTGTCAGCGAGAATAAAAAGATATATGGAAGCTTCGAAATACTGTTGTTAGCCACGAAAAAATTTTACAACAATGAAGATTGCGTTTAAGCGTGTTTCCCGGCCGCCTCGTTTAAGGATGTACTACTCGCTACCGCTCGAGACGAGATAAAGGTAACTTATCAAAGCGCGATTAATATTTGGGTGAGTATGAAACACGAAATTTAAGGTCACTTTATCGTCCCTAATCGTGCGATATATCCTCTTATCGACTCGCGATACTAGCGTGGCGGTAAATAGCTAGAAACGTTGAATGACAAAGTCCTGGGATTTTCGATAATTGCCATGTAATTCGATGTATCGTTTATCGCGATAAATACGTTTTAAACGATGACGAAACTTGGTCGAAGTAATCACTGTACCTGCTAATTCTCTTTGCCTCGAACAATTCGTCGTCCGATACCGCCCAGTCAGGAGGACATAATTTCCTCTTCAAACGTAAAATTTATATTAAATATATGCACGTCCGATTTCGCAGGCGCAGCGGTATCAGTTTTACTGTCCGCTTCACCTCGACCTCGTTTTTTTCATAACTGCGTACTCCTGCTTCCCTCGAACCTCGTCTCTACTAGTTTAAAAAAAAAAAAAAATGAAAGAAAGAAATGGACGGGCTTTCAGGCCTGGTGCTTTACATTTCAATCGCGGAGCAACCGAGAAAGTATCTGATTATTCGGTTTCGCTGTTGTTTAAATAAGCAACGGAATTGATCGACTGATAAACGATAAATGGATTCGCTGTGTATTATTTAAATACGTCGTACCGATATTCTACATCTGGTCGTTAAAAAAAATTAAAAATTCCACGACTGCGAGAAATTTAAATACTTCCCTTAATAATAATTCGCGAGAAAACGAAGGAATTTTCGTTCGATCAGGAAGTACCGCAATATCAACGCAAAATTGTATTTCTCCTCTCTATATTAACGGAACAGTTCGAGATATAAATAGCGAGTCAAGAAAATTTCATTTCAGCCTGGAGGAGATTGATCGTGAAATTTGCGTTAGTGAAATATTTTTTGGCCACGAGCTCCGAAAGTGTCGGCCCCCTTTTCCCTTTTTTTAAAGCAGTCTATACGCGTATATAAAGGAAATAAAGTGTCCACTTTCGAACATGATATTCTCAGGGTGGCTTGATAAAGCTTTCCGTAGCATCTGGTTCTCCCGTTAGATTGCTCCAGGATTCTGGAGTGGTCCGTGCCACTCTGCTCGCCTGCTAAGACACCCTCCGGGCTTGGTTATTGGTATTTAAATTTCTTCCATTTCAAGTAAATGGCGTCGTCTGTTGTAGGTTAATTACACGCCAACGTAGGACCCGGTGGACTTTATAATTATTGCCGACGGAGAACAGTGTCCGTGACCAAGGAACAGTCACGAGCATCGATGCTGCCATTTCCTCGTTTCGGTTAATTAATTTTTTTCCCTTCTCCCACTCAATTTCGCGGCAGCGTCATTTTTTAATTTTTAATCGCCCGGGCGACCGTAACTTCTCTCTCGAGGGGAAATGCACGTTCCCGATCAAGCTATCGACGGCAGGGAATTCTTGGTTGGAAAGGATCCAACGATATCGGGCTAGGTGCTCGGAGTCGGATGATATTTAAGATAACAATTTAACAGTTATTAAAGGTCCCGCGCGTGGCACGTACTGTGGGCAACAGACAAGGACGAAAAATTTGTTCCTCCGAGCAATAATTGCGAGGCAGAAGCGTGAAGTTCGTGCAACGGGATACAAAGAGACGTACTTTACGATTCCAATAGCGATATTCTGGTTGCCTTTATCAACTCGATGCTTCCTTTTATGGGTCAAAACGCTCCAGTGGCCCGTCTCTATCTAAGATAGTAACTCGGGGCGCACGAATACACGGTCAGCAACAACGTTTAAGAGAGCGAACTTGGAAATTCAGAACTGGTCTTTTCCCGATACGAGGTCAGCCCGAGGAGTTCATCGTGCATCATCCGCGGATTGAACTTTCGCGCGGCTAAACTGCCCGCGAGGATGCTGCTTTTCTTTGCGTCGTTTCTCAGACGCCCGACGCTCGTCGATACCATCGCTCGACGTTTCGGAACTCGAGGACGATTAACCCCAACTCGGTTATCCGTTTCGCCAACAGGGTTTCGATTGTTTTATCGTAATTTCATAATCGCGTCGGACGAGAAATATTTTCGTTCCATCGAAAGCGTAAAATTGGAAGGAACGATCGGGTTGGAGAAGATACACGCGAGCGTTTGAACAGCAACGAAGCCGGTTTACCTATTTCCCGGCGCTCTCGATCATTTAAATGTAAATCGGACACGAACGTGGAAAGTGGATTCATTCAGCAAGATTGAATAGTACTCGTCGTTTTACCCCGTCACTCTCTGCTCTTTGGTCGCGTCTGCCCCTTTCTCTTTACGATCTCTTTTGTCAAGTCCCATGCCCTAAGGGATTACTTTTTTCCCCGTTTCATCTGCCCCTTTGATACCGTGTAACGTTATTTTCTTACCGGGTCCCATGCATTCGTCGGGCTTAACTTTTTCTCTCTACGTGTTACGAAAAACAGATGTTCCCTGATTTTACCGGGCAATCCAGTTTGTCGGTGTGGGATTCACGGTGTCTTTAAATTCAGAGACAGCGTTCCTTTTTCGCGACAGGCTCGTTCGCGTTATTTCCCATCGCGTTGCGAAAATTACACGCGTTCTTTACAAAGCGTCTGCGATCGTCCAATTTCTTTCTTTTTTCCAGCCGACGAAGCTGATAAAGATGCGGAACTACGACGAGAGATAAAGAATTTTGAGTTTTCCAATTTCGAACGAAGAAACGAGAAAAATGGAAGTTATTAGATACACGATTCGTATTATAACATACAGACAAAGTTTCTCTCGTGCCAGTTTCCGAAATTGTTTCCAAAATTAGTGAAAAAAGTCTATAAACTCGGTTATTTAATAATTAATTACGTTACTTATTTAATAGTTAGTTCATAACTAAAGTTACCTCGAATGGTAATACGGTACTCCAAACATTTCGCATACGCAAACGCGAAAACTGCGCATATCCGACATAGTTTCGGGAAATTAATAGCGAACCGTAGCAATAACGCGACTTATGCAACGTTTTAATTCGGAAACGACGTAGAAGCGTTCTCCGAAAGCCATTTAGATAACGAAATTCGGTCTTCGGGGCGAAATTCCTATCCCGATGCACGCGCGAATTGGTCGCGCGAGCCGCAAATAACCTCGCCTCTGCATAATGCGTGCAAGTAGCGAACTTTGCTTTCCATATCGAGAGAACGCGAACTTTCTCCAACGGTGTATCAGACGCGGCCAAGTTCCGGACGAGCTTCAAAAATTGAAATTTCAACAAAGCCTTAATCATTTTTACGGGAAAAGAAACAGCGACCGCGCGAACTTTCACCTATAGATTCTCGTTTGGTAAGTTCTCGGTCCCCGGTAACCCGGTCCGAAGCTCGCGCTGACACTTTATAAATATTCGAACACCTTCGCACGGGAAACGATTCGCGCGGGTCCCAGAGGCAGGCCAGGGAACGTAATTATGCGTGAATACGCGAACAGCAACAGCGGTATTACCGGGCTCCCAGCGAGCGAAGAAAGTTTCTGCATCGACGAGAAAGAGGGAAGAACTTTTTGGAAGTTAGACGGCAGCGATGACTGTTTAGGAAAGAAAGAAACAAGTGAGAGTATCGCCTGGGTCACCGATGGCCTATGCTAATTAGCCGAGATGAAACTTTCTAGGCGGTCCGATCGAGCCAGGTGTAAAAGCGGGTCAAAGTGTCAAGTATTCGGAGCAATCGCTGTTTTTCTATAATGAAATACTTGGCAAGAACTTTTCGACTTTGGTCTCGTAGTTTTGCTCGGAAAGAAGCTCGTGATTGTCGTACGGTACCAAACGCTTTAATGGACCACGGTTAACTTCGCTAACTGGTAAAAGCAGTCCTATATTTATTTATTCGACGATCGCGCGGTGTCAATCCGTCTAAGCAAGGAAGCTCAACGACGTTGTCAACGAGTGACACGGTAATAAACGTTCCAACATTTCGAAAATGCGTAAAACTTTTCGCCTATCTCGAACCGATTAAACCTTGACAGCTATATTTCCTTTAAATATCTCTCGAGCTATCCCTTCGAAAGTCTGGACACTCGTGCTTTTAGTTCCGACCGATTTTCCGCCCGAGCTCTATCTCTAGATCATGCATCTTTGATTAACGAGAGATAGGCCGCGGGATCGTACGGTGCACGCGTAATGGATGAAAAGTGCAACGGCGCTGAGGAGCAAGTTACTCGGCGGAAGTCGGTTAGAGTTTGTTAAAGTCTGTTAAAGTCGGCGATGGTCCGTTGAAGATAGTTGAAAGCCGCTGAAGATAGTTGACGTTGGTTAGTCTATTGGGAGAAGCTCGGTTGAAATTGCTCGGAGAGACAGGTGTTTATAAGAGAGTCTTCGGAGTTTATGCGCAATTGTGTCTGTATCGAGCCGAGCTTCGGGTAAGTGTTTAATACGATGCCGGCATAGACGAGCAATAAAACCAGAGCGAGAGGGAATTTTCGGAGAAATAAAAATCGACCATTCCGAGTGTAGCAGACGCTGTTACGTTTCGCGTTCAATCTCGCGTACTTCGTCCGATAGACACTCGTGAACTCCGAAGTAGAACAACAGGATAATTAACATTCGAACTATACTGACAGATAAAGATCCAACCTCGAGCTTCCTCGAACATTCGACGCTCGAGTTGAGGATCTCAAACGCATTCGTTCGACACCCGGTGTAAGACCGTGTATCATTGGCCAGTTTTTAAGAACCTAACCCTGTCCCTTGTCAGCGTATCCGTGCCGCCAATCTGGCCTTACCCTACATAGCGATTGTCGATCAAAATTGCCTTTGTCTGAGGAAAAAGAAGCCGATCCAGCGAGCAACCCCACGGCGTTGGCCGTCCTGCTAATTAACGTCCAAGTCCTCTAATTGACACTCGATCCCTGACGACCAGCGTCGACGATATCTCGGCAAATACTCTCCGCTTGACACTCAATCCTCTTTTCAGCATGGAGCCACTCCTCGGCCATAAAAGAGCCGAGAGAGAAAAGGGGAGCAAAGACGAAGGGAAGAAAAGGGCAGGAGCGACGTTAGTCATCTTGGCCGTTCGTGTTGTATCGTTCTCGCGGATCGCTGCCTTTCACGGGCTTGTGCCATGCTTTCTCAGCACTGCCTCGCCGTGGCCGATGGTTTCCACCTTCCACCAGACACCTACCATCCTTCCACTCGCTTCCAACTACCTTTGTGCGCTGCTTCCACGCTCTTTCCCCTCTGTCTATCCACTCGTATTCTGACACTCGCGTCTTTCCTATCCCGCGTCTCAGCCTCTACACGCTTTTCCGCTTCGTCTCAGCTTCGCGCGATCCGCTTCCACGCGGATAGCCTATCGCGTTGTTAGCTCCGCGGGAATTAGTCGAATACGCGGATTTCGGTCGCGTGTTTGGTTAATCCAACGGATTTGCAACCCTTGCCGGTTATTGGACTCTCCGATATGCAGCTCGTCTGATTCGGCTAAGGACCCGGATTGCGTATCCGGTTTTATTCCAAGTCCTTGCGAGCGAGCATCCATCAAAGCGCGTGTAATTCCGTAACGAGGTTCGAGGAATAATTTCTCCTCGGAGGCTACCTTGAAAAGACAACGACGCGTTTTCGCGGATTCTCGCGGAACTGCTCGATCTAAGGTATACACTCGCAGATATGTTACGAGTGCCCTGTTTTCTTTCATCGCGGTCTTGGAAAGAACTCAAAGTTCGCGGTGAAGGAGTCCTCGTAACAAACACCGGGATTCGAGAGACACTCGATATCGATGCGCGAGAATTTAGAGCACACATAACGGACCCGATAAAATCGAAACAGGCTTTAAGGCGCACCGGAGCGGCGTCTGGAAATTTGGAATTCTTTATGCGTATCGCAATTGGATGCGACACCGTGGGAATAAAGTTTCCCGATTGAAACTACGCGGACTTATTCCGACACTTCTCCCGCAATAATTCAGTATCTTTATTACGCCCCCTCCTCGGGGATCGGAAATATTTTCCACCGTACAATTGATACCCGCGACGTATCCTAATGGCATCGTTACCGAGCAGCCATAAACGGAAACGCCTTTCATTTTTACGACCGCGAATATCCCGTTGAAATTTCCATACGAATTATGGTAATCGTTCGAATGTAATTAATTCACGAAAACACGCTTGGATCCCCATTACCTTCTCGAGTTTCGATTCGTTGCAACGCATCTCTCAGCGTTCTATTTTATTCCTGTAAATACACGGCCGAGTGGAACGATGTAAATCGAATAATCGCGAAATTTCCGCGCAACAGTCGTATTTATGGCCAGCGTTCTTCGCGGATCTGATTTTGCGCTTGAAAAATGTCGCTTTTAATCCCGCCCCGGATGCTTTAAATAATCATCCGGCGTTTTATAAAACACGCGTCATGCTGATGCAACCCCGTTCGATGGCATTCAATGATTCACGGCAGTTACAGGACGTTGTTTTCCTCCGGAAGCATTTCGCGAATACTTTCTGTCGGTACACAGTCGTAAAATTTCATACCCGATCTCGAACGCTTCTACGACGCCAAAACTGCTCCGCTGTTTCTCGCTCGGAGTACCGTTCGATTTCGATCGCGTTTGTTAATTACCACGACGATCGCTGGAAAGTGAAAAATTCAATATCGTTGCATTCGCCTTGCTCGTCATTTCGGACAATGCCGGTACTCGATACTGGTAGAAAGACGCGATAAAGGAAACGCGTACGAACCGATCGATCGGGTCGGTGTTGGTCCGTTGTTGTCGAGGTAGAATAGCTGGAAAAAAGCGAGACACGCATCTGGAAACAGTGATTGACCCGTCGCAACGCGGAAAAGCGAACGCGTGGAAAGCGACAAACGCTTCTCGATCATTGGTTCCACCCAGCAATTTTTCAGCGGCCGCGTCTGGTCGCCGGCGTTTTTCCACGACGTTCGAAGGGAGCCGTGAGCAATCTCGCTGCTATACACACCACCACCACAGAACCTGCCATCTACTTCGCGTCTACCCCCTGAACAGAGAGACTACGCGAGGAGGAATCCTCTCGCCTCCGCCGCTTCTTCGAAACGGCCGCGTCCTCTTTCAACCGGATCGTTCGGCACCGGGCATCTCCGTCGCTCTACCCGCTCGTTTGTTCTGTTCCGCGTTCTAAGCGAGCGCTTGCGCGTGGAAACGGCGCGAGGCGTCGGCGTCGTGCCGGGGGCGTCGCACCAACGTCGTCGGCCAACCGACCGACCGACCGTCTCAACCGAGCGTTCTCCTCTCGCTAGGCCAGTATCAAGCCGGGAGCCGTCGAGAGGGTTGATCCACCTCCGCAATCGGCGCTCATGCTACGCTCTTGCCACGTACATATCTGACCAGACGCAACGGACGCATCAGCCACGCTCGACCAACGGCAACGCCGAGGCTCGTACTCTGGTGCGCGGGTGTACCGTGGTAGCTGCTGCTCTCGTTCAGGTGCAGTGTGTGGCTGCCAGCAGAACTCACGGGTTGGATGAGAAAAATGGGGCGTACGCCGAGCCACGAGAGCCGGATCGATCGCGAAATAAACGTACGCTGGATGGACGACGACGTGGAGTAACCTCTCTCTCGAGAGTGGAAACCGAACGGAACGTAGAGGCTAGGTGCACTGCTCCGGTACTGGTGTCTGTCATCCGCGGAAATACTCGCGCCATAGTGCCGTGGGATCGTGGCGGTGGGTTATTTTTCCGTGTGGCGTGTTCTACGCGGCGGACAGGAAACGCACAGAGGGACAAGAGGGTCGAGGCTGCGTGACAGTGCACGAAAGCGGAGGTTCTGCGCGTAAGCGGAGCGTGTGCTGCGTTTTCCTAGAGGGTAGTAGTGGTAGGTTATACCGTTGCGTAGGGTGCGTGGTGAAAGTGGTCGTGTTAACGTGTATCAGGAGGTCGAGGTCGTGCCACGTATCGAAGAATATATCCGGAGTGTCGACGATTCGGGGTCGAACGATTCCCTTTCGACGGTGCGAATTCTCCTGACCCTGAGGAAATCGAGCTGCGTCGTAATTGCCCACTCTCTCTCTCGCGCGCTCTCTCGCCATTACCATAGGAGGAGGGTGGTCGTACGGGGAGAGAGAGAGAAAGAAAGAGGCGACACCAGGAATCGACCAAGTGGAGGTTGAGGGGTACTCGAAGAGACGACGTCGAGAGGACAGACGGAGAAAGTGTGTCACCGACGTGGTACGAGGCGCCTCGAGGTGCCTTAGGTTAGGTCGCTGCTGGAGTCCCTCGATGCGAGGCGACGATGGAATAACAAACCCTCCAGCGAACCTCGCGTTAATTATCCTGCAATTGGAATACTTTTCGCCGGGCGAAGCGTCGCTCGACCTAGGCACCCGGAACGAATCATCCACGCGATGACGGAAATGATCGAGAAACCTCTTATCGAAGCCCGATAACTTTCACGCAGACGTCGAATTAGGGTTTAACAACCGTTTACCCTTGACACCGAAGACAACTCGGTTAATCCACCATTTTCCCCGACAGTCTCGAGAATTTTGTATAATCGCGGACATGATCCCGACGAGAAAATACCGGCCGTACGGTCGATTCGGCAGATGAAAATCACGCTAACGAGGTTTCATCGGCCCGATTACCGGAGAGTGAATTCGTTAAGCGCGATCCAAGTGTCGATTTGCGCACACGTACGAGTGGCCGGAAAAGATTCGTCAGGATCGAATTGTGCGTAACGTGATTGTGAAGTGATACTCTGATAAAGCGTTCGGTTGATTACGCCGGACCCGAGTGCAATATCGGAACGTGTGCACGCGCGTTGAAGGAAGAATCCCGGGTGGTAAGGTGGCAAGGTGTTCGAAGCGTGTTCCGCGTTGTCGGCTATCCCCGAATCGTTCGATTTCGAAATTCCCCTCCGACTCTTCTTCTACCTCGAGCCCGGATACTTTCCTTCGATCGGACAATTTCGCCGATAATCGCTCGTCGACCGTGCGATCGCGACGAGGCGAAACGTAAGCCCGAGGCAAGGGTGCGAAGCGTACGAGCGTCCAGGAAAAAGACTGGCCTGCGATTCCGCACGGACGTGTGCACAGAGTCACTCTCTCTTTCCATATCCGCCACCCACGCACGCAACCGAGACGGTCCGCGCGTGCGTGCTCACGTGCGATTGCAGCCGGTACAACGTGGCTAGCGAACGGGTACACAACCGTGCTAGCACAGTAGCGAGCTACGCTGATCGAACGTCGCGTTACCGATCCTCTGATCCAGAGTTAGAGACGCTGCTTCGCGTTCGGTGTGATGTGACGAAGAAAAGGAGGGCCGATCGAGAGACCGTTCCAGCCAATCTCACCGCTCACGGGCGAAACATCGTGCTGCCGAACAATCTGATGAACAGGATCTAGCAGTGATCCCGAGCTACCACGCCAACCATGCATTCCTCGCTCGTGACCGGCAACGTAGGCGCGTTGCTGCCGTTGCTGGTGGTGTCGCTGAGCCAGCTGGCCCTGTCGTTCGTTCTGGAAGGCTCGGCGACCAGCTACGCTCAGTTCAGGAAATGGAACGCGGGTCTGAACGGCACGTTGGAGTTCGAGTTCAAGACCGAACAAGGGAACGGCCTGCTGCTTTACACCGACGACGGTGGTACCTACGACTTCTTCGAGGTAAAGCTAGTCGAGAGCGCGCTCAGATTGAGATACAACCTCGGCGGCGGTGCGCAGATCGTCACCGTCGGCCACGACCTGGGCGATGGCCACTGGCACAAGGTACAGATCACCAGGTGCAACGAGAACACCACGCTGACGGTGGACGGGGTCAGCGCGGTCTCGACGTCGCGCGGCAAGGAATTCGAGTTCGGCAAGCTGGCAGGGAATTCCGACGTGTACGTAGGCGGTATGCCCAGCTGGTACAACAGCAAGCTCACGTTGCTCGCGCTGCCGAGCGTGATCTTTGAGCCGAGGTTCAACGGATTCATCAGGAACCTGGTGTACGCCGACGGCGAGAACACGATGCCCAGGAGGCAGGAGATGAAGAGTCGGGATGCCAAGGTAAACGAATTTTCTCTAGGCACACCAGCTAATAACGAACCTCGCGATTGTTCGCCAGCGAACAGGGTGCAAAGGGTATATTTACTCGTGCGTGGGATGAACGGGCTCGGGCTCGTTGCGCGGAAATAGCGCGCGAGGTGCAAATTTCGCGAGGGTGAACGTTGCACCTCGCGATATCGAGCGTTGAACCGCGTCCGATGCGTTACACCGCGTATAAATATTCCTCGACTAACCGGCTGACGTGGTGTTACGTGGCAAACGTTGCGGAAAATTCTTTTAATTCGCCCTTTTCGCGCGTCTCCGACCGCTATAACGGCTCGAGGCTATAGGATTCTAACGATCGATGGTCGAGCTTTGTCCGGAAACTAATATCCGACTCGATGAATTTTTTAACCAACCAAGGAAGCAGTCGGCACTTTCGATTTCGATCGCGAGTCTCGTATCGAGATCAAGGTGTCGCCGGAACGCGCGATAATGGGAGTGGAGAATCGTGATTCGCGCGTTATCGTCTCGGGGATGACTCGACAGACCCATCCCTCGAATAATACGTCAAAAATGGTAGAGGACGCGCGATCGATAGGAAGAGAGGATAAAATGGTGCAGTGACTCCCCTAATGGCCAGTTTATTTTTGGCAGCCTTTAAGTATTTGTGCTATCGGCCAGGGAAAAGTTTTCGTTTCCATCCTCTTCGATCCGTGGCGTCAAAAAATGTCTCGGCGGTGGATTATCCCGAGCTGAAGCAGAATAGCCTGTGACACGGGCTTCAATATACTCTCGCGACTCGAATTTGTTACATCTTCTCAAAATATTTTCGACACTGGACAATGGTCTTGATGCCTAGCCTCGTTCCCGAGGAAAATCATATTTACGTTGCGTTTTCCACGTTTATTTCGATGTTATCTCTACCGCCTAACGTCGAAGAATGACACGTCGTTTCGTTAATGTAAGAACTTCTGTGCGAAGAAGCGATTTCTCCCATAGCTCGCATACCGTTACGAATTAAATCACAACTAACGTCGCGTTGCTGTAAAACGTAGTATAGTACTAAATATTAAATTCACCGACCGTGCGTACACGAGAGAAAAATTTCATAACTCGAATCCGCACGACATCCAACCGCGTGCTTAAGAATTCCTCGCGTCCACGTTAATCTGGGCCAGTCATCGCGCAGACGTATTGTTACGCACGCTGGTGACACCGTTTCGGTGCTTCATAACGCGAGACTCGTCTCGGGGAAAAAACGGGGGGAAAAATTGAGAGAAAGAGAGAGAGAGAGAGGGAAAAAGTAGACGGGAAAAAAGGAAATGGTTTTTTGTTCTTTGCAACTACAACTGGAAATTCCCTTGCGCACCTCTTTGCTCTCGGAGCGGACTCTTGCTTAACAATACGGGGGAACGACTAGGAACGTTGTTAGCCTGGCCGTTACATTAATCAAAAAGGCGAGGCTTGTTTTTCCTGTTACTCTTTCGGACGCAACCGGCTGCGTAAATCAACGATAAACTCGGAAAGTAATTTAACGTTTAACTGGATTTCGCGAGCGCACCTGTCCGAACCGCACGTGCTGCAACTACTTAGACATGGGCGCGAGAGGGCGCGTATATTTCAAAGGATTTATTCGGATTTTAAATCGTTCGGTATTTAAATGCCCGCGTTTACAGGCGCGGTACACCAACTGCTCCAAGTTTCCCCGAGGTAATTGTTCTCTGTTCGAAAATTGGATAACAATTAAAGCCAAGCCGCGCTCGCGTTCAATTTTTCGCGTTACGGTTAACCGTGCGACGATTCGCCAGCATTTCCGCTTTAGCGCTCTTTTATTTCCCGCTTTTCAATTTATTAAACGTTTGACTTTCCAAATTAGTTCGTTACGGGCCGATTGTTACTCGCCGGTTCGAAACAAAGACGCGCTATTTCCAGCTGTCCTAGATCTCGAGATATTTCTCCGGCAAAAAGCTTCTCCAATTTAATCGCGGAACAATCTTCCTCTATTTCCATCTTTATCCACCAAAACCAACGATCACGCGTTCCCAATGTCCTCATAATTTCACCATATATATATACAATAGAGTACCAAGGTCTGTTAAAAACGAATCGATCTCTCAGCTTTGCAAACGAAACGAAAGGCTCTGTTTCGCGACGAGGTATGCGAACAATTTGTACGATAAATACGTTAAACGTATCAAGCTACTCGTTAAAGTTGCTGCAATATTCTATCATTTCTCTGTAACTTCGTTACAAGGGAATAACGATGGAGATAACGCGAGCTTCGCAGCCACGTCTTCGTTTTCTCCGGCTTGCCTGCGCACCGAATTCCGAAACGATCCCGTCGATGAACTTCTCGGCGTTCTTAAGCGCCATTTATTACTCGCGACCGGCACAGTTCTCGTCGCGTTAAATCGCTGGTGTCTCGCGTACGCGAGGTTGATCTACGGCCCCCTGTCCGCGACCGAAATTTCATACGATAACTTCCCCGCGGGGACGCCATTTGCCGTCTCAGCGATATCAATTTAGCCCCGCAGTCGCTATTTTATTCGAGCGAATTCGTGGCAGGCTGCACTCCCCGTGCAAACTGCTGGCCCGTGTACGAATGAAGCACGAAGGATGAATGTAATCTCGAACGTTCCCGGGGTGGTCCCGGCGCAGGTATCCAAAGGACGAAACCGAGGGAAATACAATTTCTGGCACGTCGATAAATCCGAGTCGTCCAAGTGCATTGTGGGCAACGTTCGTTGCATAGAGCACGTTCTGATCTAGGAAGGACGATAACGTCGGCCGAATTATACTATGGCGTGCGAGTTACGTTGACCAAACCAACCAGCACCCGCCCACTCCTGACGGATATTCTCGATTTGTCTCCTTATCTAATCGTTCGCAGATACGTCCGTTATGCCTGGCCGCTGGCAAACGAGCAGCGTCCTTAAAATTCGCGAGGTTCAGCGTAATAACCAACAAGCGCGGATGCATTCTTGGCATCCGGCCACGCGGAGAAATATGAACCGGCGATGGCAGGAACAATGTCCGATTTCCTCTCGCGAAACTCCTTTTTCCGAGTTCGTTACCCGGCATCCTGACGCGGCAGGCTGCAGAAGGTACTGCGGGCAGTGTAAATTAAACGACGAGGTAAACAGCGATCGAGAATTTCCCGGCTGCAGGTCTGCGCCATCCGCGTCGAGCGAGAAAACACGGAAGAGACACGGACACCTGGAATAAAGTGCTAATTAAAGAACGATTGGCCCTCGAGCAGCGTTTGCCATCGACGAGAGAGAGAGACAAGGCGTCAAAGCCGGATTAACCAGCACGCGTACGCGGTTGAAATCGAACATTCGCGGGATTCCGATAGTTTGGAAGTTGTACGAGAGCAAACGTTCACGGTTGATTTCCAAGCGTTAATATTATTGCTTGGTAGAGAAGGGAGACGAACGCGAACCGATTATCGTGTTCCGCCTCTGCCGGATGCCGAAGCGTGATTTCGCGGCTAGGTTAAATACTTGCCGCGGAAAGCGCAATTACACGTGCGATGTTGTTATTCCGCGATCATTGCGGCTCTAATGGGAACGGCGTCGCGGTTTACCATTTGGTAAGGACGCGTTTTCTCCGACCCTTCGAATAGATAAAATGACCATTGCTCGTGCGGGTACTTCCGTCACGCTATTCTAAAAATTTGGGTTAATTCGATAATATTCCTAACTATTTCCATTATAATTTCGTTCAAAAAGAAATCGGAACAAAGCTGCGATAAGGAACTTATCAGCTGACAGGGCAATCAGTTTCGGTTTAAGAGGAACATATTAATAAATTTCAGCGACAAACGCGGGATCGCCAAGGAGATAAGCGACAAAAGAAGGCGATATACGCGAGGGACCCTTTAAACCGAGATTTCCCAGCAACTTTCCGAGTAATAAATCGCGCGGTCTGACAAAAATCCGAAGCTATCGGTTATCCGCCTTAATATCCAGGCTTTGCAACGTCTTAATAGCAGAAGGTTGATTCCGAAAGTTGACCGTGTCCGATCTTCGATCCGAATACTTAATATCCTCTGCGAATATTCATAGTTTACGGGCCAAGGGAACGGGAGGTCGACCTCTCCTCGCGATATTTCTTCCGGAACATCTCTGCAACTTCTTCGCCACCGGTAATCCCCCGTGATCCGCTGCGGTTCGCGGCCATTATCGTTGCCCGCGATAATCGTCCGTTTACGTGGCATAATGCGGCGCGATAAACTGCAACGCGGATAAGTTAATGCGTATGCGACGGGTCATCAATTATGCATGTACCAGCGGTGTTTTTCGCGTTCGAATTCAGTTCTGCCGAATCGACCGGCCTCGCCGGTCCGAGGGGCCGCGAGATCGAGAGGAAGGAAAATGGCGATGAACGTGATTAATAGACGAGGAAAGGATATCGCTGCTGAAAAGATAAGTTCCCCACCACCTGGTTCGACGTTGACTGATCGTCGTGGATTAATCGCCGCCGATATCCGCGAAACTTATTTCATTTTTCGACGCGGCAATTAGCGCCGGCAGACGTAATTATTCAGCCCGGTATCCACGCGAGCTTTGATTAATTTCCTTAATCCGCCGCGATGCAATTAATACGACGTTACGTCCGCGACGCGACGCGTTCCCCGATGTTATTGCGATTCGCAGGAACGCGTTGCAATCGATCACGTGCAATTACTATTAAGTAATAAATCTGACTGTCGGATTTAACGACTGAACCATCGGATCCACGCAGTGACAACGTTTAGGAACGTTTGCACGAGTCAAGGCGAAGGAAGCTATCGAAATTATTATTCCGTCGAGATCGTCGACTCGATTAACGACTCGAACTTTCGCGGATACGCGAAGGATGACTAAAGGAGAGAAATAAAATTCGCAATTGATTTCAATCGAGACGTGAATAGACGTTTATTAATCGCAATACGAAAAGGAAGCGGCTATCGAGTTTTGCCACGTCGAAGATTATCGCGGGAAATAATTTTCCTCGGCTAATGAAAATATCTGCATTAAAAGTACCGCGGGTAATAGGTCTGTACTATCGCTGTCACTGTACCGGATAACGCGTCCATGATCTATCAACGAGTGGACTATGATGGATGGATTCGTAGATTATGTGCCGATCAATAGCGAGGCACGTGTATCGTGGGATGCGCGAAATTTACCTTTGAAGCGATTGATAAATGTGTTTGCGTTTCTTATATGCATTTCGGCAGAACGCGTTCTGTTAATTCGCGCTATAATACGTTCGACACATACTCCCGAGTAATTGAAACGTACCAAGTGAATACGATCGAGGATTATGATCGCCGATTGCACTCCAGCTACGATTCCCGCGTGTCCCTGGTTTTTGCATTCGACTATCAGCACTCGCTTTTACCTTGACATTTCAAGCGGACCGATACTCGAGGCCGGGGGAATTATAATATTTTAATTAGAACGGTGCTGCGATTAATTTTGCCAGGACCATGGTGGAACTTGGAAATAAAAACGAGCGAAACGAGATCCCGACAAAGAAACGACAGGGGACAAAGAAGCAATTTTGGAGACTAATTTAGAGGTGTATAAACGGGAAAAAAGAATATCGCGTAAAAACCAGGATAACGCGAGATAGGAAATGGAATTTTCAAAGGACGATTGTTCAACGCAATCGCGGGATAACTGTATCGAAGATAGAAGCAAATAGCTGCGTTTTGCATGACAGATCAGGGAGTACTTGAAATCTCAGCGAGCGTGGGAGTGTAATTTCAGCACGTGTACAGAGGTCTGTGGGTGTCCTAGCGAGTAAGTGGATCGTCGATAGCTCTTGTTTCTTCTACGTTCTTGTTCCTCTCGAGTATTAGCTTCGCGCGGAATTTTCGTGGGAGTATCGTGAATATTTTTCGTTCGTCCGACGAAGATGGACGCGTTAATGACCGAACATCCGAGGAGAGCCCTGCGAAGGACGAAGCTGTTTCGGAACGAGCACGAATTTCAGTTTCAGAACGTTTAACGGAACGATATCTCGAGTATCTCGAAATGGCTGAAACGGTACGAGTATCGATTGCTCGAGGAGAGAACAGGGTAGCTTCTTTGACGCGTTAATCGTCCCTTTTCAAACACTTCTGAAAGCTTTCGCTCGAGTCAACGAAAATACGATGTAAGTAGACGGAAGCATTAGCAAAGTCGCTAGCGGTTGCACGAGACACGCACTGCGCGTCCGTTCATGCGTAAAATTGGATGATAAGTACTTCATATCGCTCGGTTCTTAATGGTTTAAAAGAGCGTATGCTTGCATATTTATTTACCACGTTGCTCCAGATGACATTTTTCGCGATACCATTCTCTCCGTTATTCCGTGTCTTGCAATTTAGACGATTAGGAAATGCAAATGTTTTCGCGTTCCATAGACGATAGAATAAGAAGAGGAATTAATAGCACGCTACTCTAGTAAATTAGACCGATTTTCAGAAGATCGATATTCAATTTTTAAAAAGCTTGTAACGTTGTTTCGGCTCGGTATATCTTACTTTAATTTCAAATAAAATTTGCTTTACTCTGATATGTACGAATGCATATTTATCAATTGGCACACGGATTTGGAGAGCAAATATTTTTCTCCGATGGAAAAGCAATTAAAGGACAGAGATAACAATTTTTCGCGTCGGAATGTCCACGTTTCCGATATAAAACTACAGTGAACACTCGAGTAACGAATATGATTCCTAAAAATAGGAGAATAGCAGAAACTTTATTCTACCGGAGTAAAACACGATTATGTTTCTCAATTTTCCCAGGATTATCCGACGTAGGTCCACTGTGTACAGAGAATGGAATTAATTAGAGGATCCTTTTATCCGTAATTATCCGATTATGCTACATCCTGTCAAAAAAAAAACAGCAAGTCTTCCGAACGCCGTTGAGCGACATTAATGAGGTATAACGTTACCAACGCCTTTGTTCTTCTTTTAATTCCCCAGTCAACTTGTCTTCCAACGAAACAGTGGTGAATGCAAAATGGCGATCTCGACGGACACGCGTTTGGAACGCGATACAGATTAGGCGACGTTGAAGAGTCGCTCGGGATGAAAATTTCTAGCCGTAATTTCGTCACGAAATTGAACGAAACTGCAACGAAAGTACAGCCCTTTGAGCCACTTCGATATTCCCATCCCCGTCCGACTGGTTTCGTCGTTGCACGTAGCTTTCCGATAAAATCTATTTCCCGTCGCGTTACTTTCCTGGGAACGCGGCCATTACGCCATCGGTGCATATTTTACGCGCGTTTCTATTGTTTTCAACGAGATAATAGCGAGCTGTTTCGCGAAACCTTTATAACTTTATGGCTTCAAGTGTTCATCGTTTGTCAAAAAGCCCAGCCTGTATAATGGACCCGGGTGATTAATGCTCGCGTTGCTGTTACCGTTTTCAGTCGATGAACTCCAACGGCTTGACCCGTTCGGCATTTTCGCCTGGCCACGCGAGATTCCTCTTTTTGAATACACCCGCTATTTCACTGGTCTATCGCCGAAGGATAATCCATTTGTTACATAGCCAGACTGCCGAAACATTTTTCACTCTCTGCGTAAACGGATGCAGAACCATTCTCTTTCTCTTTATTCTATTTGCGCTATCGTATATGAAAAGGGAGAGAGAAGGTGGAGAAAGGAAAATTCCGATTTTGGTACCAAGATAGAGACCAGATGAGAAGGAGTTAACCAAGTTATCAATAGATTAGCGAGATATTTGTAGACGTGAGAAGAGCGAATAACACTATGTTTACGGACGTTTTCGAATACCTATCTTTATAGAGACTCGTCAGATTTACTGGCAAAGAAAACTACGTATTTTCTTAAAAAATAAGACCACGAGTTTAATTTAAAAACAATTACGATATTAACAAATTTAATATAAGTTTTTTACTATATTACTATTTTACTATATCTTGACTTGATTTCTTCTGCCATTTCCAGAGAACCTCAGAGAAACATACATTTCTCAAAAAGTTGTGCTGGAATAAGTTATTATTCGCTTTCTTTATTACTATTATTAATCACTAATAAACTTTAATGTCCCCTGTATGGAGACAGCCGAGTGCAAAGGGTTAATATTGTATAATTGGAGCAACTCACTCGTCAAATTGACGGGTCCCGTAAATCTAGTGATATTAGAAGTAAGAACGACTATAATATCTCCGAGTCTAAAATACTCGAGACACAGCGTTCTAATCTCACTATCTTCGCGATAGGGGGATAAAAGGATCCTTGGAAAATTCACGAGAATTTCCGGTTCATCAGCGAAAGATACGTATAATGAGGAGGCATCGCGAGCATCCGAATCGAAGCGATCGCTGTTCAGCGATGCTTGAGCGATAATCGGGCAGCATTTCCGCGATTTATCCCGGCTATGAGGCAAAGAGGGACACGCCTTCCGTCGCGTAATCGTCTAAAAGACACTCTATCGCGAAAGGCTAATTAAACCTCGGAGGGGAAGAAAGGCGTAGCAGTCGATGAAAGTGCTGCCTGCGAGCCAAATACCCGGCGAACTGCCGCGAAAGTTTCACCACGGCGAAGAGGTTGGAAACGGTTTGTCATTATGAAAAGCAATTTCATGCCAATGCAATTACAAGCGGGGGCATCGTGGCTGCGCCGCTCGCGGAGCCGTGTATTTGCGTTTTAATGCGTGCATCGGCCTGGCTGCGAAGCGTCCTCGATTTGCATTGGCTTGTCTGAGTGGCGATTCAGGACAAGCAGAATCATGGAATACCAATGCGCTTCTTAATCGATTGCACGTCAACCCTCCATCGCTCTCCGGCTGTACGCGCGGCATAACAACGCAGCGACACGGGGAAACAGCCTTTTTTCTTTTCCGCTTCCTATCCTTTCGCAATTGCCGAGGATACAATTAGCGATTCATCAGTGGCTGTTTGTCGACGAAAGTAGCGTTATGCGAATGTTCCGCCGCATCGGTCGCGATAATCCGACGATTATTCACTGCGATAATTTCATTCCGGGTGTACGGTGTGGCGATCATTGTCCCGAAGCTTTGCTCCGCGCATATCCCTTTGGGAGAGACGATCAGCTTCCATTCTTTCCGTAAACGCGAATCTCGTTTCGTTCCCGGTGAAACGTGTTCGCGCTAGGCAATAACAACCGGTTAAATAACCCGTGGCCAGAGAAATGGAGAAAAAGAAGAACCGTCGCTTATCACGGGCACAATGGCTTTTTCCCCGTGTTCGGTCAAAGAGTCGTGGAGAAGATCGCGAAGACAAATGGCCGAAGAGATAGCTGTTCGATTAAAACCGGCTAAAGGAATGATCGGTCTGAATTTCGTCCTAGAAATAACTCGACCAGCTGCGGATCGTGTTACAATAGACGTCGATTTAGAACGAGAGGGGGCGAAAGGTATAAATTTTGTAACGAGAATGAAATTCCGTTAGCGACGAAGTATGAAAAAGTGGTAGGATGTTCCCATCGATGAATTCGAAGCGTCACGAGCGAAATGGCTGGCAGAGCCATTAGCGATTGTCCTACCAGGGATTGCCGTTGGATCGAAAAAGTGCGGGAACTTCAAACAGCCGCGCACAGCGGTTCGTAGCTAGACGAATTACGAGCATTGGAGAAACGATGCTTGGTTTTGTCGGCGGTTCGCCGAACAGACCAGGCCGCGGTGGCGACGCGGAAGAGTGGGAATGCTTTCCGCTTCCGGCGAAATTCCCGCCATATTCCCAGAGCGCGCCACTTCCGGATCTGTGTAATTCACTATCGTCTCCTCCCTTTTCCTCCCTTCGAGGAATGATCCAAATCCGCCCATTCCGCGATGACTGACCTGTTCCCTTTTGTGCCACGTACAACACCATCTCGATGAAATACCAACGGACAGTGCCGGTATTCCCTGCATCATGGGCCCTGCGCTTTCGGACCGCTATCCTACCATTTCGTGCATATCCCTATCCACGAGAACGAATACTTGGTATTTGGAAAAATTCCCAGACCCGTTTCGACGGAGATATTTATGAAAAAATATGCGAAGGATTGTCTACGTATGGAACAGCTTCTATTTTATAACGGGGAATAGTTCTTTAGATAGGAATTCGGACATTTTCAACTCTATTTCCGATTCGAAATTCCCGATATCGCGTTTTCGTTTAACGATAATCAATGAAGACTCGAGCTAGTTCTCGAAGCGAAGTATTCCTCTTAGGGAATAAAATCAAATCCGGGCTTTGAATTTCCACAGTCTCGAGTTCCGAAAGTTTCGAAATTTCCCGAGATTTTCCATTCTAGTTCCGAGAATTCGGCAATTTTTCGCGGTATCTGGGAAACGAATCTCACCGAGACGAGGCGAGAGAGAAAATTTCCGCGCTCGAGGAAGCCTAGCGTGAGAGAAGTCTCGGAGGCGACGGACGTTAGTGGTCAATTAGCAGTTAGTTGGCCAGACAGTTAGCAGTCGATCGTGAAACAGAATCATTACACTTCCAGAGTCAGTCTTAGAAGCAATCAGGCTCCGAATATTCTCAGTCAATTCGCCCAGGTTCCAAGGCACTCAGGCTTTAGTCACTCTGGCGAGCAATTAGATGCGGAACTTCTAACATTTGGACAAGTGTTAATTAATCGCGACGCGGTTCCTTTGTTGTTTGCTAAAATGAGACGCATTAAGACCGACACAGTCTTCAACGTCTTTCGAGCAATGCAAAATTTCTCGCTTAATTGCAGCAAGACTGGACGATAAAACGTTTAAATTTTCTGATACACTCGAGACAATCTGGTTCATTAAAATGGAATTTCAAGCCATAACGCGTATTAGAATTTTATCAAGTGGAAAATAAATTATTGTCAGCGATACACTCGTAGTATCTTTATTTCGTATAAACCAGTTTAACCACTTGCGCTGGCAAAAAATTCACCGACGCGTGTACCAGAACGGTAACTCGCTAGGAGGCGTCGCAAAGTGTTTGATGTTTCACTATTGCTTTCCATTTCAGAATATGGGTTAAATATTGATACACTTAAATATTGGTACACTATACAGTGCAATGATGTTCTGTGTTCTGACAACAATCCCACCTGACGTACTACGCACGTCGTTTTTGTTTCTGCAATGCTAACAATTGCATGACGACGTACATACCACGTCGTTGACGATTCTGTGATAAAGGCATTACGACCGTTAAGAATCTACCATTCCAAATTTGTTTAAATTACCAATTCCACACCGAAGCTTAATTTTTACTAGTATAATCGAGAAACAGTCATCTCCTTTGCGATCTGCGATATCGAGAACGCATCCGACCCCCGAGAAAGTATCGGGAGCTGGCTTCGTTTCGTTTACAACTTTCGGCAACTCGGGCGATTAATCGGGGAATTTCAAGAAGTTGGAAGCTTCCCCGGGAAAGGTGGAAATTCGCGAGGTTGGCGGAGCATGAGAATAACAATGGCCGGGCGAAGCACGTGTCGCGATCGTAAAGGCGGCGGAGGCAGGGAAATTGTTCCGTGGAAAATCCGTGTTCGGGGAAGGGCAAGCAATCGGTGTTTCGGAACGCGAAACTGAAATGTTTTTTACGACGTTCTCGCCTCACTTGGGACAGCAATTTCATGGGCGAAATACAGCCGGTGTACCGAGGGAAGATATTTCCTCGTCGGAACAGATGGCAAACGTTCGCGCGGAAACCCTACGGGTGCAGTTGCGGATGCGCTTTGGATATCGATTCCGCGACCGGAGATTGTTCAACAGCGCAAAGGTGAAAGCGCTCTCTTTTTTCCTCCCGTCCGCGAGAAAACTACACTTATCCGCAGCTTTCTCTCGTCCCCGTACCTCTTAACCCTGTCGCGAACGTTCCGGACCCGGGGAGAGACGACGGTGCTCGTTCCCGAGGAAACTTTCACGCCGATTTCGACCAGCGAGTCTTCTGATTAATCGTTGCAGTACCACGGAAAATGCAGCGATACCACTGAAGTTCATACCGTATCGCGAAGAACGTTCTTCGATGCTGCATTCTGGTTTTCCTAGGTTTCCTCAACATCCATCTTTTCTTCTCTTTTTCTTTGAATTTCGTGCTACGGATTCACTCGTTTTGGGATATCACTGGGATACGAGAAGCTTGAATATATAACGGATTAATATTTTTTCTATTTGGGTATCGTTTGTTTTTTCCGGACAGATCAAACTCGACTGTCAGATATTTCGCGAGATAGCTTTCTCGTTACCCGTTACAACGATCGTCAAGGCAGATACCAAAATGCTATGTATATTAAACAACTTCCTTTACGACGACTCTGATCGTTATTTCCAACGAAACTTTCCAGACGAGTTTTTCCGTATTCGCGTTAAACTCGATACGAGATAAGAAGATCGCAGGGAAATCATTTGCATCGAAACCCGGAAGAATAAAGAAATACGGGAGTGGTATCGAGTAACCGAGGAGTAAAAAGCTTAATGCTGTTATTGGATTTATCCTCGGATTCCGTGTGAAATAGTGCGTCGATATGGACGAAGTCATTCGAAGGAACGTCATGCTCGTGAAACGAATTCAAAGGTGATCGCGGCAATCCCACGATGGATCGTGATTTCTTACTTCGCGGCTGTTAAGTTCCATTTCGAAGGAAAATCGCTTGTGCTTCCCGTTATTACTCGATAGTATCTCGCGGCTTTAACGTGTTTCTTGAAACTCGGTCGTATAACGCAACCTTGGAAGACAGAACGCGAGTCGTTTCGCCCTGCTGCACGAATGTGCTCGAATTCGCGAATATCGAGTTAAAAGCTAATCAAGGGAACCTTTCCGTCGTCGGCCGGTTAACGATCCACGCCGGATTCGAAATAATTCCCGAGACTCTGATATTTCTATTTACCGTAAACCGTGCAAATAAACCGCGATCCGCGCGCAGCGGATATGAAAACAAAAATATCGGCGAAGATTTAAATATTGGCCGTATAAACGATATTTATTACGCAATTTCGAAACAAAATAGCGGTACAGACGTGGTTTCTCGATATTTGCTCTTCGCAGTGCACACGGTCCAACGTTCGATAAACATTTTTTCAGGAATCCATAGGAATCCAAATATTTTTCTCGCAATTAGCCTCGGACCTCTTCGTGACTCAGTTCGTTGCTTCTATAACGATCACGGGAAAGTCGTAATTTCTCGGAAGAAAATCGTTTCCGCGATGTTCGAAGGTATCGAAGATTTCCTTGGAATTTGCCGCGAAGCTACCAGCGAGGTTTGGCCCGCGCAACTCCGCGTCCCTCTCGGCGTGGTTGTATCAAGGGAATAAAGGTTGACAGCTTGGCGCGTGTTCTTTTATGAATTATCTCCGTGGAATCGATGAATAATTCAACGGTGTTTACAGAGCGGAACTATTTACTCTGACCGAAGTTCACGTTGAAGTTGGAGAAGCGTTAAGGCCGCGTCTGCTGGTTGTAAGCAGCGAGCGCAGAGTGCGGAACGGAGGGATGAAAAGGTCGAAAAACGCGAAGACGCGAGCCGGGAGTAAGCTCGCACGCTGCCAGCTCTGGCTGGTTTTAGAATATTTATGACTACCGAACTACTTCGTGGCCGTGCAGCTTTTATCGAACGGGAATGCCACTCGAAGCGTCGTCAGCGGCGCGTTATCGTTGTTATCGTTGTTACCGTCGGGACTTGGTCTACAGGGAACGAGATTTTCCCGGATCCTCGCTTTAACTCGCGCAAGTTTGCCAGAGTCAACTTCTGCCTCGGCTCGAGGAAATCGAGCCACTGTTATCCTTGGACGATGGCTCGCAATTTTCTTTAATAAGCGACCCCTTCCCTCACTCCTGCCAACTTCTATTGTTCCCTCCCTGGCTCCCGGACCGTGACCACGACTTCGTTAAACTACGTGTCCACTGTACGCCGCGAATATAAATATTTCATCGAGCAGCTCTTCCGGAGATAAGTCGGTGATTTCTCACCGAAGAGGATCGACTTTTCCAAAGTATCCGCGCTCGTCTTTCTTTTTATTCCGCCGCCAGAGAGGATACCACGGATACAAACCGCGACCGTTGAATAAATCACCGCGTATATTTCTTTTCCAAACGTTATTTCCCGATGGAACAAGGCGGATTTTGTCCGCGAGGCGCGAACCGGACGCGGTGCCCGGTCAGGCGTCGAGACGAGGACCAAGGACGGGCCACCAGCAGCTTTCCCTCGGTTTCTGTTCGAGCGGAAAAGACAAGGCGGAAGCGAGACTACGAAGCGGCGAGTCGCGGTGGTTGGTAGTGTGTATGAAGGGGTTCGAAGAAAATGTCGTAGAAGTGGAAGTCTGGCCTCGACTGCCATCGAGTCTCCTTTCAAACGATACCTTATACCCTCGGCTCGGGGTCTTTCGTTTCTTACACCCTTAACTCGAGTCTCTATCCACCGTCTTCTTGCCTCCGGCAACCTGGCTTCCACTCAGCACCGACATAATAGGAATTTAATACCGTAGCTTCGGGAGTAAAACGGAAGACGGGGAAGAGATCTCGACGCCAGCGACGCTGCGATTATTTATAAACCATTGATTTCCCGCTCGCCCCGATACACCCTCCACCCCGTCCACTTTTCCACCCTGGACCCGACATATACTCCCTTCTTGCACTTTTATGCCTTTCACTTATACATCCGACTTCTTCTGGCTATTTTCGCTTCCGCCCTCGCTCCCGCCCACTCCTCTTCTTTTTCCACTTCCTCCCTGTTAGACGACGACGACGTCGTGCTGCGACGTCGTGTTGCAGCAGCCGTCGAGAATCTCGAACGTTAAAGCAGCTCCAGTGGCCGGGTCCCTGGAGAAATTCGATAAATTCGGTGCCCGGAGCTCTCTTGCTGCTCGATCGCGTAATTCGACGTGAGAAAGGCGACGGGGGTGGAAAAATGAGGAGCGATGCTGATATCGACATTCCCGGCTACGGCGATGTGTGTAAACCCGCCGGCTCGATAGGTATTAGAGCTGTAAATTCCGAAATATCCGGCCAGTGCGTCTCGACGCCGTATATATCGAGCTTTAATTTCGGAGATGTAGCACGAGCGTCTACGCGAGTACTCGTTATTTCCAGGCCCGAAACTCCGGCAGGAATCTCGATGGTCGCAGGCTCGATAACTTTGCCCGTTGCATTCCACGCGTGGCGAGAATGGCCGGATAATCGAGTCTCCAAGAAGTCGAACTGGTCCACTCCGTTTTAGAAACTTCGCGATTTCGCTAGCCGGCAGATATGCGATCGGAGTTTCACTTCTGCGAGAATAAATCGCTCGGATATCGGCGATAGGTAAATTCCCCAAGATTAACGCTCGCAACTTTTCATCTCTGGACATCGATCCTGGCATGTTTCCTGACTTTTCAAGGAATAGGAAATTAAACAGGAGCGTAGATATTATACTGAATCTCGACGAAGATTTTAGATCTCGATACGATGATAGATGAGAATTTAATTTCTTTATTAAGACACCATAATTCGACTCCATAAGTCAACGAATGCATAGAAAGTCGAAGATGTTTCCAAACTGTTTCACGAAAACACAATTCTCTAGGAGAATTCTTCTCCAAACGAGATCATTGACAAGAAAGATCCGAAAATAAAACGAAATCTCACGGAGTCTTTTCCTAGTACGATACTGGATTAGAAACCGGTTGAAATAACCAGGTGTAACACGATTTGGACCTCAGGGGGTTGAAAAGATAAATATCCAGACACGACTGGAAATTACAAAGAGGATAGACACGGATGGCCGCGGCTATTTCTAATATCCGCCGGAAATCGGCGTTTATTCGACGCCGTTGGTAGAAAATCGGTGATTAGCCCCGGAACAGCCAACGGGAAGTTGCTGGGACGATGAACAATCGGTTGTCCGTTTTTCCTTCGCGAGGGTTCGCGATCGTTAGACGTTGCGGCAGTTCCTCGCTCTTTTGTCGGATCGAGGAAAAAGGCCTTGCCCATCGATGATTAAGTCGTCCCCGGAGCTTTATCCTCGGAGGGTAGGACGGTCTGCCGGGGAGGCTCGAGCCACCCCCTACCTCGTCCTTTTCCTACTCGGCCAGCCTTACAGGGAGGGAGAAACGTGGCTTTATCTTCGATCGTACTTTCGCGCCGCTGCGGTCTCGTTTGCGCAAAGTCGAGCGAGATAATCGATACGTCTTCGTCTACTCTCGCCACCTGGAGCAGTCGAGATGCTATTTCTTTCTTTCACCCTTGTCCTTTATACCTACCCCGCGCCGTTCCTTTTATCGAGTCACCTGCACCGCCTGTCTTCCGACCTCTTGTTTGCTCGCCGGTTACGACCGATTCTCCGGATCGGATAATCCCAAGGAAGTCGCGAGAAATGCATTTTCCCTCGTCCCTTGCCACCTTCAAACGCCGCCTGGTAATCGTATTTCACGCGAAAGCGTTCTACGTATCGCTCGGAATACGGATTTTTCAGTTTCGATGAGTGGCGTTTCTTGTTTCTACGTTTTCGTACGTACAAGGAAAGAGGAGTGAATGCGATTAATTAGAGTGAAGTACATCGGAGATTTTTTAAATATAGGTGTCTCTAGCAGTGACTTGCTAGGCTTGTAAATTATCGTATCAAGAGAGGCGGTGTTGGCTGATGCTGAAATGACATCGTTCGTGTCGCCTCGAGGCAGTTTGTAGTTTGTAGCTGTGGGTATTTAGCGGCGAGCAAAGCGAAGAAAAGAATCGACGATTAAGTTTGCTTTTTAATTTTCTTCCTTGACTACCACTTGCTGCTAATTTACCGCCCATAAACTCTCTTTAGTGTTACGAACGCTCGAAGCGGCTTCAACTTCTCGTAAATCATTGTCAGTTATTCTCGACAGGGAAAGAATTCGCGAGATTAAGTCGAGCTTCTTTCTCTCCCCTCGCCGAGCACTCTAAATTCTGATATACGTACTATTCCTGTATATGTACATACTCCTGTGTTCGAATGAATTTCTTAGAAATCGAATATCTCGTGTGACCGACGATAAATCATAAATACCAAGCACCTGCGTGAACCATAAATTTTCGCGAACCCTATTCGCTCTTCGTGTTTTCGGAATAACGCAGGTATTCTCGAGAAACTGTTCGCCCTGCAGGTTGTACAAACCTTTACAACCCCTTCCGTGTAGAGTTACAAGAAAAAGTTTCATAAACTGGCCGGCATTGCGAAAGAAAGAATCGCGTGTTCGAACGAGCGAGCCACACGAGCGATCAAAAAGCTCTACTCGTTTCAGCCTTATTTCCAGCTGCAGGTGTTTACAAAGGGCGAAACTTCCTCGAGTAAGCTCCGTTGCGCAAAACTGCATATTTGCATCTCCGCTGAAACGTAAACCTAATAATCGAGATACGACCAAGGACCACCGGACGTTTCGGAACGTCGCAATTTCGAGTTTCGCATTCGACCGCCACCGGCCCATAAACCACCGGTATTAAAGCCTTCTCGTGAGCTAGGAACTTCCTACAATTCGAAATACGCGATTCGCTCGAGGTACGAGCGTAGCACGAGCGTAGCGTCCCAGTTTTCGTGCGATAGGAAGATTTTAAACGCGTATACGCGATTTACAAGCGCTCCGCTCGTTCCATCTTTCGATGGAATTTCTTTCGAATGTCCGGACAGGAAACTCGTCGGAAGAAAAATGTAAAATGATCGATGGATTTCGTTTGTATTCGCTCTGGAATGCTTGCTCACCCGAACCCGAGAATTCGAAGATTCCAAGAGCAACGTAGCGGACATGGAGAGAGGAGCGATACGAGAAATGAAAAATTATCGTAGCAAGTAAGTCTTTTAGGAGGTTTAATCAAAATTTAGCTCAGCTTCTTCTAGCTTCCACCGACCGGGGCGAGTAAGCTTCTCATCGAAGCACGGGTCACGTTTCGCAAATCCTCGACGTTTCGAGTCAACAATGCTCCATCGTTTTCGTATCGGTCATGTTATTCTCGCAGGCAGCGATTCCAAATTGCTCGTAGACGAAGGGACGAGAACGACGAGATGTTCGATAATTCCGTCTGTTATTCCGATTAATATTCAAACGTTCTCTGTTTTAGAAAGCCAAGGAAAATATCCTTCGGCCTTCTTAACAGCTCATCCTTGTCGCGACAATGGTTTCTACCTTGGCAGTGTTACAAGACGTAATACATCAAGCCGATGAGATCTAAGCGTGGATGTAATTGACATAAATCGCTCGAGACGCAGGAACACGTCCGAAGGATTAGAAAACGACCCAAATTGCACGCTCTAAAATCGTCGAGTTCGAAACGAATTTTAGAGCAATTTGGAAAAAACGAAGAAAAATCCGGAACTGTAATTTACACTCCATATAACGCGGTATCGCGCGATCGAGATCACGAATTATAGTCTATGCTAATGCAAAGATAGAAAGTTGGGAGTGTACGTGGAGATAAATTTGTTAAGCGACCTGGATCCTAAATCGCCATAACACTCTTCTCCTCCTGGAATATTAATCCATTCGCGGGCTAACGATCGCAAAGGGGGATCGCGACGCAACATCCAGTTTCTCGTGAATTTATCGCGAAAAGGAGGAGGTTGCAGGGGTTCCATAATGGTCTTCGACTCTGCTTTTTCCCGTGGTATATACTTCCCCTCTGTATAGCACGACCGTACGAGATTATCGCTCTCGTAACACGGTTACGTTAGACGTTATTGCCACCGGCACACGCTTTAAGTTTTATTGAACTGCTAGACACGTTTTGTGCCTGCAACAAAGCAAACGAGACTTTATGAATCACGATTACGGGGGGGAAAGGCGGTGATGTATCCGAGCAGACTTGTCCCGGAACGGATACAATCTGGCACGTTTATTGAATCACTCGACGATATGTCCTCCTGGAAAGTATACTTGACACGCGAAACGTCCTCGTTTTCCGCGACAATAAAGATCGGTCGTAAATATCGAACGGTGCGTAGTCGAGATTACTACGTTTCGCCCCGGAATTCTCTTTTTTCGGTCGACTTTTTCTCACAGATTCTGCTTCAGATCCGAATATCGTACTGTTTTCGTCATTACTCCTAAATCCTACGTTTCGACTATTATATCGTCTCAAACTTAACGATATTTTCATCTCACAAACGCTGATCCCGAATTCTTCCTCCCGACTCGAACGTGTTCTATTTTATCTCGAATATTACCGACGAATTAAATATGGGAAAGTTACTTATCAAGGGGTGCCACCTTTTTCTTCCAATTTCTCGTGGCAGGTCCGTTCTTATCGAAATCAGAGGACTCTTCGGAAGTTGGAAAGTTTAAGCGTCTTCGTGAAGAAAAGAATCAACGCGCGACGAAAGAACGGAAGAGCATGAAAAGGAGAAAGGAGCGTTCCTTCGTAGTTTGCAAGCAAATTCGTAGGTAAAGCCTGCTAGCTGGCCGCAGACACCCTGTTACGCATTCGTATGAAAGGGATGCGACGAACTCGAGGCAACTAGCCTGGCTTTATGTCGAATTTCCTACACTCTCGCGATAACTTAACGACACGGTAGTACTTCGTTAATGAAACCGGCCCGGTCACGATCGAGTAAATTGATTAAATATTTAGTTACTTCGTAGTTACCTTATGAAGCATAACGCAATATACCGAGTGCAGTGGCGCGTTTTGATGTTACGTATACGATGCACTTTACGTTTTTCACCTCTCGTCCAGAGGCTGTGCAGAGCTGAAGAGTTTGCACGCGAAAGGAATGCGGGTCTGATTACTCGCGAGATAATAGGGCCATGTTCTCTAATATAGCCGCCGTTATATATAGGTCACGTGAAGTTTCATTATTAGTCGAAAGTATCCCGTTTACAAATAGAATTATATTGCACCGTGGGAATGGAGAGTGTAAACAGGTCACGTGGAGACCAAATAGGATACAGCGACGAAGCACTGGCGTGGAAATAGGATCAGTGCTCACTTATTCAACGTAGGATAAAAAGAATACCGACGTAACTTATCCTTGCGCGTAGGTTAGTAGTATAGATTTCAAAAGGACCGGAATGACACCGTTCAACTCATCGACACTCGGAACCGTCCACGGATTACGTCTACAGGTATTCGGCTAACTAGCCAGCGATTAAAATTTGTTTAAAAGAAGAGGGTACACGCTTGAAAGAGATCCTCCAATTGGAGGGATGTAAAAGCCATGGAGCGATTAACTCCTCGAGCGTTCCGCAAATTCGAAGAAATCGGTACCTTCCCGCGGCGAAAAAAAGGAGCATTAATTACCCTCAAAACGAAGGGATCCATGCTCGAAATTTCCCAAACCGTGAATACAACCGCGAGTCTGACGGATTGGGCGCTTAAGGGGTTAATAGGGAATAACCGGTTCGTTAGGCAACTATAGAATCGAAGTTTAACTCCGGTTGATTTACAGTTTGATAATAATTAGACGTTCGGAGATAGTTGATCGTAAAATTGCACCTAGTTACAGAGTATACAAGATAACACGCGCCATGTTAATATTCCCGGATTGATCGATTTATCGCGAATCGACGAGTTTGTACACCGGCGAGAGGGAAAATCGTCTGGGAAAAAGCAGATCAGCGGAAACGATTATTATCGCGCTCGGTAATGAGCCGGTTAAAATTGTCTCGAACGGGAGGGAAATTATAACGTGGAAGTTTGGGTAACGCGGCAATATTTAGTCGGGAGCAAATTGGAAAAGTTGAAATATAATTAACGACAGTTAGGGAGTTGAGCGCGGCCGCATAAGCGCGGCCCGTTAATATTCATTTCCCGTCGATTAGGAGCAGTCGAAATTTCTACGCACGGAATTTATCCGCTTTGGCCTTAATCCGTCGTTTGACTCGCCGATGGAATTCGGCCAAGTCTCCTTCGTCTATAAGGGGCTTTGCTATCCGCGGGACCGGTCGAATTTTCAAAACAAAAAGGAACCCGACAGGGGTAGCGGACATTGTAAGCGGATTCCCGAAATCCCGCCCCTGTAAAGGTGGAAAATTGGAATTGGACATTTTTTCTTTTCCTTTCCACCCCTCTCTTTTTCCCACCCTCTTTTTTTTCCTACAACGGAATTAAATCGGTCGTACGTAGACGAAAGTTTCTGACAATCCGACGACGCGACGCTGTTATTTCAAATAATCCTTTCGCGGGAGCCACCGCGAGAGATTGACCGAGTGGACGGATTACGTCCTCAAAAGCCTGTCACCTTTATCCTTCCACGTCGTTACATCGTAGGTGTAACACTTTCGTCGACCTGCTTCGGATCTGCCTTTCAGGACCGAATGCGATTGTATCGCGTGCGCCGCTGGAAGGATATACAAGGCATACAATTTTTGATAAGCCCGACACCGGGGTCGGTTTACATCGGCCATTGTAACGCTCCCCTTTGTAACCCGGCTCGCCTTTTATGCGCCGGGCTGCGGCATTATATGTATAATCCAAGTACTTTCGTAATGGGCGTATTACAAAAAGGAGCCGCGGATTATGCGGGCGGTGCTGCGATCGTCGCGGGTATCGTATACAAGGTATCAACGCATTCCCGGCGGGTAGCTGGATAATTTATCGAATGATAAAGCTGCAAGGGACGCTGGATGGCCTGGGTTAACGCGTTTCGTACGTTTTTACAACCTCGCTGGCACAACGCCGCGCGAATTAGAGTTATTAAATTTTTAGAGACCGGCCATAGCGAAATAGAGCGCGGTTATACGTATCGGGTTATAGACTCCGTGGTCTCGGAGCTGGATAGAGAGCAATATTAAGCCTGCTATGAAAACGCGATTAATATTTCTATTATAAGCCCGACTACGCGACTCTAGACCCACGCGACTATTCCGTTTGTCTGTTTCCCGGTGAATAAGTCATGCCCTCGGCATCCTAATTCTCGGAACTATCGTCGAAATTGCCGATAATCTCGTCTATGAATTGGAAAATTAATAATCGAGGGACATACCGGGATTGCTAATAACAAAGGCATCGATAGGGAATAACGTTTCGGCATTAACGAAGCACAGTCGGAATTATTAAGACGCCGATGTACGATGGGTCGGGTGGATTTTAGATTTTCGCGAAAACGTCGATGATCGATTGGGGTAATCGCGGAACGCGACGTGGCACGGTGATATTTTTATCACGCGATGGTTCAGCCATGGGGAACTTATCTTATCACGCACACCACCGGCCATGGCACGACGTGCACGTATAAGACGATAACATGAGAGAAGGAAAACGGCCGGGATGGAAAAGGATTCGCCAAAATCGCATTGTAAGCTCTTTGAAGATATCCCTCTCTCTAACTCGAGACGCGAAGCGTAGAAGATCGTCGGATAATCTTTTTTCATGGGGCCGTATATCTTTGCGGGCCAACGGCTATAGCGCGATACAAAATATGGTCGTGGCATTGACACGAGAAATTCTCTGAACTCGTGTATGGAGATCCATCTTGGAATTCCTTTGCGAGAAGACAAGCTGCCATGGTCGGAATATTTCGATTCTACGGGGCTACGTAAACTCGTAGAGGGCTCAACGCGAGGACATTATCTGAAATTAAATATCATCGTAATCCTCGGCTGAATATAAAAACCGTATTTCTCAAACTTATCAAGTCCCTATGACCACGCATATCCGACCTATAACATAATCCGTACTCACATCTACGTTTTATGCGGAAAATATTCCAGTATCGGGAGTAGAATATAAATCTTCCATAAAATATCCAAGTTGAAAAGCTTTTGACGACTCGACTTACGCGAGGACGTAAGAAGGTGTAGGAAGAGACTGCAGAAACGAAAAGTTGCCATAGACTTCTTCAATTAACACGTTGACTGCCGTGTCATTCGTATTCGGATGACGTTAAAAATTCTGATTAGCCAGCATCACCCGTATTATTTGAGTGCTTACAAGGTAGATTGTTAGGTATTTCGAAAGTTATTTCACAAAATATGAGACGATTGAATTGTCATAAACTTTTTAAAAAAAAATTATTTCAATGGAATGTTTTAAAACAGTCCAAACAAAGTTGAGGTTAATCAGGGCAATCTGGGTGAAAAGTTATGGGTTTTTAATATGTGCTCGTGCCTTTGATCGGTCCATATGGAGTGTTTTATTTTTATAGAAATAGAATTATTTTATAGAAAAGTTTATCTGCAAGTTGTAGATAAATAATTTAAAATTAAATAATTAAATTCCGTATTTATGTGCTTTATTCGGTATATACTGTTTGAAAATGAGGTTTCCGCGCCATGGAATCAAGATTCGTCGATGACAATGTTTACCTCAGGCGTGAACGTTTCTTGATATTTTATTCTGATATTTATCAAAAAGCCGAAGTATTTTTCCAAATCAATTTTCGGGGACAGTAGACATATTATCGGCAAAATGAAAGTTTCTAAATAGTAATTGAAATCTGTTTTATGACATAATAGTATGAGGTAAAGGAAACTTATATAACGGGTTTTTCGACCAATAACTAGATACAGGGTTTGCTTTTATTGCTGGAAAATCGTGGAGAAAGAATAATAGCTTCCTTCGAACCGATAAGGAAGAGAATCAAAGTCATTCCGATGATGTAGCGCCCGAATTTCAGTCTGAAGAGTGACGGAGATTTTCCTACGAAGTAGCGTGGCAGTCTACGTGTTAAAACGTCGAAGAAAGGGAAAAAGTTTAGACAATTAACCCTTTGCACTCGAGAGGTGCCTCTCAGTCGCCATAAAATTTCGAAGACCCATATTAATTAATATACCAAATTTAAGATAATTTAACAGCATACGAGATATCAAAATCAAATAATTTTACGTGTTAGTTATTATATGATTCTTTATTTACCATTCGAAAAAAGAACGTCAGTTTCATAACAGAAAATCCGTAAATTTCTACTCTTCTGTATCTCAAAAATCGTCGAGTGCAAAGGGTTAACAGTTGACAGTTCGGAGACATCTTTCGAACTATTACTATAGTTTTAACTTTAACGAAATTCATCGGATAATAATATATCATCACCTCTGTCTCTCCTCCACTTCAACACGTAATAATACACGTTCGAATTGTTTCAGTGCGGTGGATACCCATGCGTGGAGAACGCGAAGCGCAAATCGCCGAGGGTAAGTGGAATCTTTAAAACACCAAAAATGTGACTTTCCTCTGGTTTCCGTGGTTCTGGCGAAGCGGCGTCGAATCGAATATACCGGGGCGTGTATCGAAGCCGGGATGGAAATTAGATTTCAAAGGCCGTACGCGGCGGAAGACGATAAGGTGGCCCGTGTTCCTTCTCCCTTGCACCCGGTCGCCGTGACGGGGCGAGGAAAGAAGCTTCGCAGGATGAATTTGTGGGTATTCAGACGTCTTTCTTATGTAATCAAATTACTCGAATCCAATTAATAGACTCTCGATAACGCGGCGACACGCTGCACGGCCCGACTTCGTTCGCTCGTCTGCATCTACGGGGGTGCTCGCGCGATCACACGCGCAACACAGGTGTGCGCGAGCGCATACGCGATCGTAATTAACCGCACATTCGATGCATGTATGCAGAAACCACGCGTTGTTTGCGAATAGCAATTCGGAGCGTACGGGATTGAATGTAACACGGGGCACACAGCGCGCGGGAATGCGCATGGTATCGTCCTGTGTGTTCGTCTTACGAGCCTATTACCGAACTTGGCCCTGCTTGCCCATAGGATTGTTCAGTGAGTGATTATGCGGCCGAAAATGAGCAAGATTTGCGGAACACCGGCAAATGATAGCTTGCCCGTGACGCTGTAACGCGTTATACCGGATGCAAATTGCTGCACGGGCTATTCGGGAATTGGCCGCGTTGGACAAAATACCATTCGATTCGTCCGAAAAGTTTACCACGGTTAATCCCGCGCCGGGATTAAACACGTCGAATATTATGTTCGTTTCGTGTCGCTAATGAAAAATAAAAGGTAATACACGTAACCGATACGTAAAGGTTTAAACGATTTAACGATTTAAGTTTCGAGAAGACATTCTATGCGATGATATATATACGGTGAATTGAAACAAAGGAATAACGAAATGTAAAAGTCTTTATTGTCGTACTCGACGTTTGCTACTCGGTATATTTGCATGGAATTAAGATATAATGGGAGCGATCATGTTTGGAATTAGAAATGGGCCTCGGGTCTGGATTGAGACGGGACCACAATAGGGTTAATAATAATTAGTAATGTCTTCCTAACAGTGGCCACGGATCTCTGCTGGTTTGATTGGGAATTAAAGCGGTTAGTGTTGGCGTATAGCAAATACAGCTGGAATAATTAACAGAATAATATTACATGGTAATTAAATTTATGGAAAATTTGCTCTGTGGAGGGTGATCAATGCCAGGAACAATTTAATCGATCGAGTTCTGATACTCGCGATAACACCAATTAATTCGCATTAACGAATTAGAGAACGCGACGCAACTAATAATTGTCAGAGAGTTAATATTCGATTCCGATTCTGGCAAAATTTATCTCTAACAGGTACTCGAAACATATTCGAAGATAGAGACAAAAATCCTGGCGGACAGGTGGTACATGAATAACGGCAAATAAATCGGTGTATTTTCGGAAAATAAAATTAACGAATAATTACAAAAGGTACGAAACGGGACGATAAAAATATCGGGAAAGCGGGGAGAAAAATTAGCGCGGAGTAAAGCGTAGGCCGAAGTGGATAAGACGAGGTAAAGTCGAAAATGGCGCGGAAGAAGAAAATGTGAAAACAATGCGCCGCACGTATGTACATACGTACAGTGCATACAGCTGCATTGCGTCAGATGCATCGTATGCTAGCAGGAATAACGATACGTCGCTTCGTCGCCTAGCATGCCGTTGTGATTTGCTACGAAGCAACAATATTACACGTTCTCTCGTCTATTTTCCGCCTGACACCAAACTGCTGCCACTCGCTATGCGAAATTATTTGAACCACTCTCGTTCTACCTGACGGAACGAAATTTTGGCATCCAGAGAAAATTCAATCCGCCGTTACATCGCTCGAAGCGTTCCCCGCTTCTCGATCCGCGTTCTTTCTATCTTTTCGACGGATCGGCAGGATCGCCGCGTAAAGAAGTCGCGAATTTATTCTACTCCGTGTAATTAAACGCTTGGAACTTCGAAGCCATAGTCGCGAAAGAGGGCTTAATTAATTGCAGTCTCGGTTGATATCGCTTCTCGCTTTCAGAGAAATTATGACTCGCAATTAGCGTGATATTCTAGGTGCCTGAATATAAGACGAGAGGGCCACGGTTTGGTTCAATAGCAACCTAATGACGTATCGATGATATACAGAATATATTCGCGCACTGCAAGTTTGTCACCAAAATTTTGATAGAGCTGTTTACGAAACTGCATATTAGGTGAATTAATCCTAGGAAACCCAAAACTCCCTGTTGATGATTTCCGACTCGTATGTTACGAAACAATGCACAGTTTTATTTCTGTACGACACATATCCATCGTGTAAGAAAAATCCCAGATGTATCATGTGTATGTACATATGCGATAAGAAAAATCCTAAAGTGAACTGACGAATTTGTAATAAAATAAACAAGTGCTTTTATATTAATTAACGAATATTTATTAAGAAATCACACTTTTCTTCACACTCTGGTCCCTGTTGCTAGGTGAAAACCGACTTCTCCCTGCTTTGTCCCTGAAACAAAAGAAGCATGAACAAAAAGAAACCACGCATTCGTCGGCTTTTCGGCGTTTCAAAGGAACAAAAATACAAACGCATTCCTTACATCTAATAAAGGCGGCAAAACGTGGTACACAGAACTCTCGAATTAAGGTTTCGAAAATGTTCGTTCAGATTTTACAGGGTTTACGTAAGACAAGAATACCGATGGATTCCTTTCTTCTCGGGTCTAACGTTTGAATAGACCACCAGGGAGCCGAAACATCGATTATTTCGTCCATATTCCGTCTACACGGAACACTCCTTTTCCCCCGATAATTGACATTATTAGAGCCGGTGCATTATCTATCTTCATCCATCCCGGGTTAAGCGAAATTTACACCGATGCGTATCATAAATCCCTGGCGAAACGTTCCTCCGGGCGCGCAAGCCGCGCAGGAAGAAGCCACGTTGGGCAAGATCGATCGTTCAGAAAGGATTGCACTCTTTGGAAAGGATTCGTACGTTGGGCTGCATGGAAAGTGGGCCGCGAGGATGGAGGCGGGCGAATCGTTAGCAGAAATGAAAACAAATTGCCCGGGTGGGCGGCTTCCGAGAGGCGAAGCCGCCGGGCAAAAGTGTGATTTGACAAATGGCGTATGATAAAAGCGCGCAATGTTCATTAAGGGAAATGGTCCGCGGCCGGGTAATGCAACTCCGATCATAAAACTGATGCATTGTAAACACGTTTAGGCATCGCATGTCGGTCGTATCGAGCGATATCTTCCACGCGAACCGGGTTACAGCTTCATACGTCAATGGGCCAGCGATGCCTTTTACGACTTTATGTCCTCCGGGTTTAAGTACGCTTTTAACCCTTTCACTGCCTACTGTAAGATTTCAAATTTTCCGCCCGCTCTATGCACTCGCTGCTCCCGATGAGGACTTCCCGCTCGACTGAATACCCTTTTCACGTTTCCCGCGCGTGTAAAACCCGACACCCGTTAAATTATTCAGCCAGTTTTGTTATTCCCCGTCGTGCATCCCATGCCATCAATTTTCTCTTACTTCTGCCGGTGATTCCTCGTGAAAGCACGCGTTGGTAGCCGGCACAGGGAAAAAGAGATTCGTTGTGCCCGGTTTAATGATACCGCGACGAAATCGTAAATGAACAAGGTGTTTCTAGAGGTAGAAATTTTATAGCGATATAATATTGCTCGATCTCGAATGCAAATAGAAATTTCTCAGCTTTTCCGGAATTTTTTCCAGGAATTAATTTCGCTGGAAGCGTGTCGCGATGATTGGAAGTTTTAAAAAAATTCGAAAAATTTAACACGTGGCAAAGTGGATACTATAACTGCAATTCGACCGACTCGCTCTGTTAAATAGATTAATAAAAAGAATTCCATAATTCCAACAGATCACATCTGCAGTCGGTTAACTACAAAGACCGAGGCACTCGATGCTCGATACTGTTTTATCGTACTCGACGATATAATCTTCTTGACGATATTGAGAACAGTTAGCGAAACTAGGAAAAGAATCTTGACAATTCGAGGCTTCTTCAACTGAAGCTGCAGAATTTCAAGAGGACTTCGATACGCGTATCGAGGGTCTTGTCCCGTCGAAAGAAAACGAGAAAAGCATGGTCCATGTCGTTCTAGGTTTCCTTCATTTTCAAAACTCTAAGATTACATCAAAGGAGCGTAATATTTTGGAGAACATTCGATTTAATTATTACAGTCCCTTAAAATATATATATATTCATCAACTTCTCTTATTGCTTCTAAGGGATTATCCGACTCTGTCGGTAACAAAAGGAGCGATCCCTTAGTATAGTGGAGATAATATCAACGTGAACATCGATATAAGTACGAAGTTTATGCCAGACGAAAATTTAATATTATTTTATCTCAGTTCCTGGAAATACAGGCCAATGTTGGATTAAGGTCCTCTGATACTTATGTACGTAATCGCCTTAAAACATGATGTAAGAGACGCAATTAGCAACAGCAAGGGCTGCAGCAGTCATAATAGCAAAGTGTACTCAGTTCTGTAAGGCAATTCATTCTTCTTTCAGTTAACGATATTAAACTTCATAAACACGCTAAACTTCATTTGATACCAGCAACGTAAAAAAGAAACTGCTCCTTAATTTTTAATAAATACTTCCGTTCGTAATATCTCTATGCCTCTTTAAGTTCGTTCATTTGCTCGTTAAACAATGAATGAAGTATCGAGGGTTAATTTTAACTGAAAAACTCCTTAATAACGACTGTGTTTTCTTCGAAACACAAAGAACTGTAGAATCGAGAGATAAATAAACCTACTTCGTAAAATTTCGTATTTACGATTCCCTATGAAACGTTGAATCTGAAACTCGGATTTCGTAAGCATCGGCAGAGTTTAAAAAATAATTCCTCTTCGAGATGATCCCACGTAAAGGTAACCGAAAAGCTAAGGGCACTTGGCTACGTGGGACGATAAATTCTTAACCATTTCCATTAGGATTTCAATCAACTACACCGAATAATTCGAGTTCCATTTCTTCGTCCCAGAAATTACGACTTGCAATCGGGGATCGGTGTCTGTTCCCTTAAAATGCATTTTCCTCCGAACCGTGTTCCCCTTCTGGTACGTAGCAACAGTCGCGGCAGTATTGCCTGTCGCGAGTATCGACACTGTTAGTTAACCAATATAGCAGGACGACTTTGGAATTCAATTTGCAGGCTGGAATCGCACGAGTTTTAAAATGACACCGCGTTCTAAAGTGGACACGTAATTTCCGTCGGATCGATTAACGGTACACAACGTTTTAAAGAAGCGAGTGGATTTAATCCATCGACCTATCGCGTAATATCGGTCGTTTCGCACAAAGTGGATGAAGATTCCAGCGGCTGCCTTTTTCTATCTCGTCGCTGTCGAACATCTTTATTACCACGAGCCGCACAATCGCTTTTTAATCAGCGAGATATTAACGATTCCGCGGGACGAAAGGAAGCTGGAATTGCGACGAGTCGGGATACCGTAGGAATAAATTAAAAAAAAGGACGAAACAGCGCGGTCCGATGTTCGGTTTGAAGCTCGAGCGAGCGGAATAAACGGATGAAAAGATTAATAGAAGAATGCAAATGCCCGATGTATCTGTTTCGCATAAATTTCGAACAGTAGAATTAACCTCGTTTACGTTTCCGCTAATTATCATGCAACGGTTACAATTGATAAATTACCCGAACAATGGTAACGAGAATAACACCTCGTCCCGAATTCCAAGATAATAAAAGCGACGATTCGATTTACGTTTGCCGTGAGCATTCTCTCGGCCGAAAAAGCGTCTAATTTATTTCACGGCGCGTTCGAAATTCCCGTGTTTTATGAAATCGGCACGGTGCTGCCGAACATAACCTTTATCGGCGGAGGTTATAACTAAAACGCGCCGACCGTCGGTCAAAAGAGACGATATTTTGTTTCGCAGCTCATAGAACGGAAGTGCTTCGGGGGAAAACTTTTCTTCGCGGATTTTTCGTGATATAAGTTGTATATTAAAACACGTAAAAATCGAACTGTCACTTCCGTCGTACCTCGGACGAACGTCGACGAAATTAACTTCGTAAATTGACGAAATAAAAATGAGCGTGTTCGCTCCCTTCATATCGTGAAATATCCATTAAAAGCGCTAAAAGTGCACACACGGAACATCAAGCCCAGCGTTGATACCGAATCCATATTTATACGGTCGCATTCGCTCGAATTCGATTTCCTAAACGACGACGCACGATCAAACATTTTTAGCCGCCGAAACTTCTCTGTGTTTGCACTCCCGGTGCTTGTAAACGCGGCGTAAAAACGTAACGTTGCCGACCGTGCGGCAGTGTTAAATTACAGATTAAATTAAAAATCCGCTTTAATCGCGGCTGAAACCCGGTTAACCTTGGCTGAGTAGTACCTCTGTGCAAACGAATTTTTTGTCACTGCCCGTTCCGCAGTTTGGAAATTCTGTAAATGTATTTGACTAATCGCAGACTGTTCGAAACCCTCGAAATACTTTTTGCAAATGCTGTCCCTCTGTATCGCGAATTATAACGAATTTATAATAAATTCGTCCGTGCAGTGGAATATACTATCAAATATTTGCGAATTTAATGAAACGTAAAGATATCGAAATACTATATGGAACTTCGTATTGTTAAGTGATTCGACAATTTGGAAATATTAAAGGAATATTCGGGATAAATCTATATTTCACTAACGCAATAATTATTCTCTTTCTATTATCGAGTCACGAACGGCACGTTAAAATGATTACGTTTTATTCGAAACAAGTGAACACCTGCTACTTGCCGATATAACCTAACCTAGTACGTGTTCAAAATATGATACGATGCATGTACGTTGTAGGAAGCTATAGTTTAAATCTAACATTTCGAATAAGGACTAATAAAGTAAAAGATAGAAGCAATAGGTTAATAACTCACCATATGCCGATTATTCCGGTGACTCTGACGAAACTGCGTCGATTTTATGCGAAGAACGTCAACCGCGTGCGAAGAACGTCGACCATGTGCGAAGAACGTCGACCATGTGCGAAGAACGTTGACTCTGTGCGCAGAACGTCGACGTGTCGAGATGTTTCGAATGTATACACGAACGTTATTATGATCACGTCCTCAAAACGGAACAATTTCCGGAGTCTGTTTCGAGTTGCCCGAAGCAAGATGTCACGACTTATCCCGCGTTCACGTTTCGTCTCTGTGTTCTGATTGGCTGACCGTTCGACCGGCCATGTTTAGTTTCGTAGAGAATCGCGAACGTGATATACGTCAGAAACGGTATGGTGGAAATATTTTACTTACATATTAATTTTGTGTAATATATAATGTGGAATAATATGAAAATTCGCTTCTATAGTTATCACTATATCAGTATCATTAGTATCGGTAGTGACTTAATAAGGGAAATTTTTTTACACACGTAAACTGCGTAACGCGTTAAGGTCATATTTGCAAAAACATGAAAAATTTAATAGTTTTAATTAGAATTATCTACAAAACGATAACTCTGTTCACACTTTTGGAATATTCGTTGTTCGAATGATTTATTTTACGAACATTTTCGTGTCATATTTCGTATATTCAAATTGAAAATATAGATTTGTTAAATTATATTGATATTGTTTAAAGCATCGGTATCGGATTGAAGGCATTAATATCGTCACAGAATTAGAGATCGTTAATTGTCGACGCGTAAAAATAAAATATTCGCGAATATTACACGTACCAGTCATATTTCACGGGGGCACGCGTTGCACCCGCGCTAGTTCCGCACCTGTTTCCGACGTAATGTAGCGCCACCAAATCCGCGACGTCACTTCCGACTTTTGTTTCTCTACGTTTATATGCTGTGTGTTCGTTTGGATGAAAGTGTCGCGAGTGTGGCAACAAAAACCCACGGAAAACAGAAGAAGAATACAGGAGCAAAAGGAATTCTAGGCTGTGCAGAACGTCCATTGTCCAGCAGGGTTTCATGCCATGGTATTTCAACGGGGTAAGCCGCCTTTTTTAACGCGCTCCAAGTCGCCACTTTCCGACCAATTAATTTGCAACCAACACCGTTTTAGCCTCGTATATAAGAGAAAATACCGTTTTTTCGTACACCCTATCTCGGTTCGGTGTATTAATTTGCCGTGAAACGTCGTTTTTACGGGTTAACATATCGCGGATCCTACGAAAGCATTTCATAACGCGTTAATCGTTTACGACAATTTTATTCACCGCCATTGTTGCGTGGCATCTATTGCGCGCCAATATGATAGTCGTTCAAACTGTCCAAATGCTTTACGTTTGAACGATTAGATTGTTTATCGCAATGATCATTGTTAAATTGTTTCTGGTTCAATAATATTATAAAAGCGGATTGTTAGTTGCATTTATGCGATCCTATGTTATTTTATAATATAA
>NIJG01000058.1:943718-1009765 GCA_002201625.1 Euglossa dilemma | reverse complement strand
CGTTATGAAGACTGTAACGTATATTTTCGACAGAAACTGTTCCTTATCTTAATATTTCCCGTCTCCGAACCAGTCAGGCGAGAGGTATCATCTTTCAGCTACCGAATGAGAATTTTTCCGTCGACTCGCCGCCATCAAATCGTTAAAGCGTGTGTTAACGAAATTCCCCGATAGAATCGTGGTTGGTTCGAGTCGAGTAACGCGACGAAGCATTTACGAAGCAATTACGTCCGCAGCGATATGTTACGCGCGCGAAACAGAGGTATCCGCGCGTATAATGCGTAGATTTCGCGAATAGGAGGTATCAGAAGCGTAAGAAATGCTTAAATTATACAGAGGATGTAGGTAGGATGTCTGGCCACCATTTTGCCATAAGAGCTAAGACAACCGTAGACAGGCTTACGAGGCACATTATGCGGAGATTTGGTGATTTGCATAAAGCTGGTTCACGCTGTTGATTCGCTCGAAAGAGAGATAGAGAGACAGTTGGCCGATTATAGGATGAATGGAGGAAAGAGGAGCCGAGAGATAGAATGGTAGTAGGAAAGGAAAGCTGCGGGAGAGACGGAGAGACAGGAGGTTGAGAGGATCGAAGAGAAAGGGAGACGCTCGGTTCCACAATCGCTGAAATTTCGCGCGATGGATCTTATCAGAGCGAATGCATAATTTCGAGGTATAATGCAGTCTTATCGGGACGTTTGCTATATGGCATGACGGGACGTGGAAAGTATTCGCTCGTCGGGGATGTCTGATTGCTCGCCGATTGTCTGCCATGGAATTTAACTCCGTCGGGAATTGATTGATACCTACATTCCCGTCTGGTTTCGAACAGTTACGAGATAATGAACTAAACGATTCCTCGAAGCTGGCGGAGACGTTTACGCGTTAAACGCGCCTATTGGATAAGTTAGGACACAATATCCGCGTACCAACTCGCGTTTCCTCGTTTAATCGTGAAGTATTTTTTTTTTTTTGCGTTTTCATTTGCCTCGGCGAGAACATGACACGGGATTAAAATAAACTCCAAGATTAAATTGGAAAAGGTGAAATTTGTAGCGTATTAGCCCGGGAGTTTTGCATATCTATAGATGCAACACTCGGAGAATACCCTTCCACTTTTCTGTGACTTTATCCCCTTTATCTGTAACGAGATTCCAGCCATCGCGGAATAAAGTTTGTTTCCAGTTTCTACGTATTAAAAGGAAAATTTAGAATCTTACGAGTTGCCCTTGCGCGATAATTACAGTTTTCCGTTATTTGATATTCGCCGTGATCCGTGTAACGGGCTCGTTTCCAATGATATCGGAAGTTTCCGAAGATCCCCGGATCGGTTGGTAAAATTTAAAGCCCGTGGCCGAGAAATTAATTGCACTGCAGCAAACTCGAGACATCATCGGTTTCCCGATGCACCGCAATACCACTATTAGACGGAATGTTCTTGAAATCGAATTTCCTTTCGACGAATGCGCTAGTGTCTATCGATCTCGTCGAACTATCGCGAAAAGCCCGAGTAGTTGAACAATTGGTTGACGGTTCTATTGTCGTGGCTCTGCCTCCTTAGATCTCCGTTTCAGTGTCCTTAACCTACCGAGTGGAATGGCCACTCGACTTCTCTCTCTCTCTCTCCCCTTTTCTTGCACGCTCTCTACTCTCCTTGTAATTCTGTCTCTGTACTTTTGGAGAATCCTTCTAGCTTCCGTTAAGGGAGCCCTCGCTTTCGGATTGGACGGAAACTCATCGCGTTAGATTATACTTGCAGACTTCTCACGAGGGACGCTGGAAACTGGAATCCGATCTGGACGACATTGATTGAAGGATCGATGTGAAAAGGTTGTAAGTAAGAAGAGCAAAAATAGGGGTCGGATTGATCATCTTCTTGGATTCCGAGATCCCTCGGATATATTTGATAAATCTACGTTAAATCCCCGGAGAATCGAGCTAAACACTCGCGACACTTTAGTCGGGATAATAGGAAAGAGACCTATGTTTCTGTTGATATCTCCTATCCCGGAAAAATATTTCGAACACTAAACTTTCTCTGATTTCGACTATACCTGCGAATCAGTTTTATCGAAACTTTATCAAAGATTTATCAAAGCTGAAAGTTGCAACCTAAGATCTTCGCGACAGACTAATAGTTCCGCAGGAAGAATAAAAAGTAGATTCAAGGTGGATAACGAGACACGAACCTAAAATTCGTAGCAGGGATCGCCTAGGCGTTCTAATTTCTAAGAAACAAAGTTTCGACCCGCGATTTCTATCCCTGGTATCATAATCGAAATCTCTAGACAGCGAAGGAACAGCGAGTTCCTTCCATTATCGCTGAAATCATGAATTCGGCTGAACGGAAAAAGGGCAGGAGGAATATGAAGAGGATTCGCCAGGGCGTTATCCATTATTTCACAGATACGTGGGAACGGTGGCGGCGAAGTAAATCGCGGCAGTTTCATCGGCGATGTAGAAAGGGAGGTGGGTGACTCCTTTCCCAACTCCGTCGCCCTCGTGGCCCCGTCGTCATCCTTTCCCGTCGAGACGGTGGCAATCTTCCTCGTCTTCGACGATCCGAAGATTTCCTCTCGATCTCACGGCGAGATAGAAATACCGCGTCTCCCTCTTTCCACGGCGATGGCAAACGTTTCAGAGCTCCGCCGTTTCCACTTTACTTCTTCTATTTTGCCCTCTGCCTTTCGACTCATCCTCGATTTCCTCTGTATGCCAGTACGGCCGATGCTTCGATTCCGAAAGAGGAAAGAGCCCCCACGGCTAGACTTACGGATGAATATTCCCTCTGCCGGTGAATTCATAACGTTCATTTATGTACGGGTCAGTAACTCGTATCCTTCGACGACGCTGGATAGACAGACGGTTCTTCTTCGAAGCGAGGCAACTCGGTTGCTACCCTTTTTCCGAATTCGATCCAGCCGATAATGAAGCATCGACCGCCGCCACGTGCACTCGTGTTCGTTGCACCCTCGCGACCTACGACCTCCTTAAGCCCGTCCCGCGCTCCTTGGCCCACTCGAGGCTCAACCTATTTTCATCTTGGATCCGTCCCGGTGAGTGGAGCAGGGTAAGAGGAGAAGCGTAAGAGGAGAAGCGAAGCAGGCCGTGGAAAGATGGTGACTGTATGGGGCGGAGCGTGTTTGGGAACCCTTTTGCGGCGCACTCCGGAGCCAAGCCGAAGACAATGGTGCGAGCAATAGCGAAGCGAGCCTGGTGGAAACAGAAGACGAGTTAGATGGTATAAAGCAAACCGTGCCAGCCAAGAGGATTCGTTCTCTCACGCTCCACCCTTCTTTCCTTCTTCCTTTCCCATCCCTCTTCGCCATTCCTCTTCTCCCTTGCTCTTCAATTTTCTACCTGCTCTTTTCTCTCCCCGTCGGGTTACCTTTTAAGCTACTTCGCGCACGGGTATTGTATTCTCATGGTTACTTATTCTCGTGTTTCTTCCGTTTTACTCTCCGCGAACTTGTGTTCCGCCGGCCCTGTGAAAAGCTCGCGCCGTTTCTACTTTCTCACCCACTTTTCGGCCTGGCCCGCGTGAATTTTTGCGGTTTTTACCTCCCTGTCAGAATCGCGCTTTCGATATCGGACATTCATCGTGCTCGAGTATGCCTCGCTTTTCACCGCTTTTCCCTTATTCTCGAAATTTCCATTCTTCTCCGAGCTTTCTTCGCCTCCGCTTCTTTCCGAATTCGAACGAAGAATCTTTTAATTATCGCTATTATTCGCTTCTCTTTATTTATTTTCCAGTCTTTCTTCTTCTCGTATCTCTGCTTTCGTTTATTCTCATTTGCGATGCCTTCGAAAGTAATCGCGTCGAGATTTGCGTTCANGCCTTCGAAAGTAATCGCGTCGAGATTTGCGTTCATCTCGGTTCGCCGAAAAGGCGCGATGCATTTTTCTTGTTTGTTCGTGCCCGTTTCGAAATCCCAGTTCCACGTGTGTGGAATGTGTGTCGTTGCGGAACGGCGGTTTCGACACTTCGATAATTTCGAAGAATCTTAACGACAAGATCTTGGCTCTATACCACCGGCGAGAAAGGTTCGATTCGCAGTTGGAAGTTTCCGGTCTGCCATATACCATGGAAACTTTGAAGAAACAAGGAAATGCACCTCTTCCACGAAGAAGACACGTGTATATGTTCCTTCCGGAAGGCGCACTTTTATCAGAGAATTTTTCTCCCGAAGCCTTTCATCCGGGCGTAACTTTATACAGATTATAAGAATGGAAGGTTAGAGGTGGAAGAGTAATGCAAAAGTAGACTCTTTCCATAAAATATTTTACCAGGTACTCGAGGTGAATCGTTGAAAATTATTTTTCTGCTTGAATAATTTAAATTAAACATCGTGACTATAGGAATACTAAGATTTCGCTGTTTGTTCGGAAAACCACTTTACGTTGATTTCGATTTGCTTTAACAGATTTTTCTTTGAATTTTGCCAATGTAGATTTTAGGGATTTCGCATACGAATGAAGGTATTTATTGGAAGCATTTGGTTACTAATCAGGATTATTTGTCTGGTTCGAATAGTACTGCGCGTTGCATGTTTAGTAAATAGAGTACAACTATTATCGTTTGCAGCTGTTTATTCTTCGTTATTCAAATACAAAGTCGCAGTTAATTATACCGCGTTAAAGACTTTTCTTTGATGTGGTCCATGGCTCCGCGTTGATAACCACGGCATATTAGAGGAATATCGATGCAGTGATGTATCGTTATACGTTTGATGTATTACCAACCCCGATCACGCGACCGCTTAATCAAGGTGATTGGTCTTGCTACCTTTGATACGGTCTTTCAAGCAGGTACAATACCAACAATCGGTCAGCATTGATCAAATCTCAAAATGCCTTGCCTATTTTCCCATTTTCAAACTTCCACCATCGAAATCGTCAACGTCCAAAATTCGATTTTAAAAGTATTTTTTCGTTCTTCATCGCCACGTATCATCCCGAAAAATTGAAATTACGTTGTAAAATCCAGGCATGCCGAAATTTATATTTCCACCGCGTTAAAATCGCATTTGCTCGATTCGTCGGACGAGGTTCGAATGCAGAAATTTGTAATCAAACTCTGATTGCCTTAATTAACGATATTAACGTATCGTCCTCCGGAAAATTGCTTCGCGGCGAAGTGATCAGCGGCGCAACTGATCGACGAAACAAACGGAATGTCCGTTAAACGTGGTTCGAAGGCATTTGTTAAAGAACGAGACAGGAGAGAGCCACTCGTTCCGATCGAGAAAGGAATTTCCCAGCGAGCTTTCTCCGTCCGGCGTTGAGTGTTTTTCGTGCTTTCTAAAGAGCCTGGTGTACCTATTCCGACCATAAAAAGGCCTCGTTTTACTCGTTCAACTAAGAGAACATCCACTACTTTTACACTCGCCACGGTATGGTAAGCTTCATTCAGCCAGTTACTCTCTTCTCGTCTTCCCTTTTGCCGCGTGTTTCGCCAAGTTCGCCGAAGAAGCGAAACTGCAAGTGAACAACGCGACGCCAGCGTGTACGCCATTGCTGGCCGGAAACTTTCAATTACGCTCGCGTAGCGTGTCGGTATATCCCGATACCTTTCTGTCCAGAATTGAACCTTCTAAGTTCCTATTCCCATGGGATCCAGTCCATCTGATTACCGGTAAGAAGCTTATGCTTCGGGACTGTTTCTCTTACGGTGAAATCTCCTGGAACATTTCCATAATGCAACGTTCCGAGCTAATCTCTGGCTATGTCCATGCGTGGTCCATCATATTCTCGTGTCGTCGATAGGATATCTTGTCGGTGATCTGTTTCTTTTCGGGCGTTTGTAATTACTCGCTCGAATAGGAGAGATTAAATTTTCTCGTTACGCGACCGGAAGCTCGGAGATATACGGGGATTCGTATAAATTCGATTCGAAGTGTAGTTCGATTTCATCGGAAAAGTCCGATTCCCTTCGATTGCTCTGGTTGTTTGCGTTACAATGATAAATCGCGGGTTAAAACGCCAGGATGACCTACATCTCGCTTCTACATTTTTCGTTCTGCTTTTACCACCGCTCGCTCGCTTCATCCCTGAAACGTTCACCCGGTCTATACTATAAAAGTTACGACCTTCGTCGCTTTGAATTCGTACGTAGCCGATGAACCGATTCGAAGATCCGGTCTAATCGTCTTACTCGAAACGCGTCCGATCGATCGAGATTACCGATCTACGATTTTAATTAACCCGATCAATTTCGAGGAACCCCCATCGAGATCTCGGCAAAGAAATTTATTCGAATTTCCGCCGCGATACTTGCACTTGTAATCGATGAATAATTACGTTCGTTGGCCCTGTTTGACGACCGCGAAATTGGGTTGCATCTGATAGGAAAAAGGGTGGACGCGATTGTGCAAGGAAGAGGGTGGAGGAGGCCGATGGCGAGAGAGAAAGAGAGAGAGAGAGAGAGAGACAAACAGACAGGGTGTTCGCATTAATTTATACGAGAGGAACTTTGACGTGAACGAATGGGCCCTGCGATCGAGTAACCGTGCGAACCGCGCCCCGGTGTCGATGAAATTAATTGAAAACTTGTTTATTTATTGGCGACTCGACCCGCCATCCAGGCGACCTGGAAGTTTTTGGCGAACGTCGGCGAATCGCCGATATGAGATCCGGTGTGCGGGCCGGAGGTAATTGGGAATAGGATTTGGAGCACGAAAATAATTGCTTTCAGGCTTCTGCCAGGTGGCTGGTGTATGCAGTTATACCATTTAACCTAGACCTATCGCTTATCCCAATCGTTTACACGTCGTACTTTCGATATTTTTTCTCAAAGTCAGAGATGCATACGTCTTCGATCAGGTTTTGACGAATGTCTTGGAACGGAAGACTAGACGAAGAATAATTTATACGCGAAGGTGCTCGTAGGAGCATTCAGTTGCTCGAATCTCGAATTTTTTAATAACCAAATACCGCTCGTTCTTGGAATTTAATACACGAAATTTCTTCAATTCTCCTTTAACGCTCGGTGTGATCGCGATTTGACGTTTACAGTATGGCGTCGGAGGAACTTATGCGTCTAGCCATTCGAGCAGTTCGGTCGTTAAAGACGTTAAATATCGGAGACCGTAAAAGACGGTCCTTTAAAACTGTTTTCACGATCGTGAAAGAGAGGTATAATAATTCGAGTCTCGTAACAGCGAAGTTATGAAAGACATTGCTATTCACGTGTATATATCACGTAAAACGCGTGTTTCTTGATATTTATCATCTTTGCATATATTTCCTTCGCGGATCACTCGCGTCTCGAGGATCATCGGACGGATAAATAATTTCTATAATTCTCGGTAGAAATGAACTCGATATTCCGGAAGATATTTTTAAACAACGCGTTCCCGAGCGGATAAATAACAGGAGGAAAAATCACGTCTCATTTGTCAGACGGACAGTTGGAAAATACGGGAGAGTCGAGCTGCAAAGCGGAGAAATCCCTGTTTGTTTCTCAGCGATGTCAGGGAACGGAATTGCAATTGCTCGAACGTCCAGGCAATTCAGACCGCGCCTGGCCACCAGTTTCGCCACTTTAAAGTTGCAAATCCTTTGCGGACTTCCGCGGTCAAAGTCTCGGGTAACGACGAGCCAGATCGGAGTTCGACTTTGGCGCAAGCTGCACTGTTGGGTGCGATAAAAAGCTCCGCCGGTTAGCGGTCTCGTTCGCGGATTGTCTGACAGGATATTGGAAAATTGAAATTGTCGGTCAGGACTTGGAGTAATTCCGCGATAAAAGGAGATCAACGAATTGGAAATTAACGTAAAACAAATAATTCGGGTTTAATATCATCGCAACGGCTATCTTTCTTTCTGTTTTCCCTCTTTTACTATTCCACGTTCCATGAGGATTCGTGGAAACGCGAAAGCGTTTTTGATACTGGACGCAGACTAACGAAGGGAGATTGAGGATCGTACGAAACAAATAACCGAATAAACGGTACGCCGACGCGTTTCGCCAGGAAATTATCGGGCGTGGAAAGTAATAGAAATTTTCGAAACACACGCCCGCGGATCGGAAGTTGGATGAAGCTTGGATGAAGGTTCCGCGGCTTGTTGACCCGGGAGTTTCGTTCCATGGATCATCCGTAACCGTAGAAGGGAAATTGAAATTGGAAGATGGGGACACGACGCGCGTTGTAAATTGGAAACGCGTTGTCAGCCGAAAGGGAAGCCGGCGAAGAATCGAAATGGCGGCGCTGTTACCTCCGCGAATTCCTCGACGGTAAACGGGCAAGTGAAATTGGGGCTAAATTCCGGATAATGGCGGAAGAATGCGGGGTAGAGGTATCGACAAGGACGACCTAGAATTTACTTTCGATTTATACCAGACCTTTGACGACAGGGTCGTAAAGCGTTCGGAGTTTCATCCCTTTCGGACAGGAAGATGAAATGAATTCGTTTTCCAGCCGATCTCCAAGCGACTCGATGGCCGGGCATCAATATCCTTGAGCTGTCCACGAGCTGTCTATGACAGATGGGACAAATGGAAATTTCCAGTTATGATTCTGGAATATAATGTAACGACGCCGGTGGAAGGTTCGAACGGCGATGCTCGAATAATAGGATGATTTAACCCGGAGGTGGTGGTGCGAGCTGCGGAACTGCTGTGACCAATGACGTTATTGGGCCAAGCAGTTTAATTCCACTATTCGCGACCTGTATCGATAATGATCGACGTGCAGGTGATAAAGATGGAAGTGGATTCGCTGGATCCATAGGGTGCCTGACTTGAAAATATCGCGTTACGCGCGTGGCGTCGTATTCGCGGTGTTCCTGTTCGTTTCCATTAGCGACGCGTGAATTTCTTGCATGGTACGTTTATAAAATCCAGTTAAATTGATACGATTAACCGAGAAATTGAAACAGAACTACTTTTGGTTCCTTTCTCGCGTATCGAACTTAATTGGTTAATTACTTTATCGTTTCAAACTGAAAATGGAAATGCTAGAATTCTTTAAGAGACTGAAATCAATTCGACACCAAAAACCGACCTAAGTAGAAGAGAATAGTTATAACACCAACAATTATGATCTATTATGTCCCAGAATTACATCGAGAAATATAATAATATTCGATGCATCGTCCAAATATTCGATATAATAATATTCGATGGTCTCATGATTCTAAAGAAAAATTTGTTAATCGAATTGCGAAATATGCGATTCCCTTCGAATTTCCTTGTAATCGAACAAAAGCGGACAAACCATTGGCGATATAATATCCAATAATTCGACGTAATCTGTCCACAGAACGCGAGATATTCTTGACACGAGATAAATCTTGACCATTAACGCGTAACGAGAGCCAAGCGTAATTTAATAACGTTAATACATTTCCCATCGTCCATGGTTAGCCGCTGAAGGGTGCACAGATTATCCGCGCATGATCGAAATATATCGGTGGCAGAATGCAATATCGATACTGTCTGGCTTGTGGACCGACAAAGATATCGATATCCCCCGAATCAAAGCTGCTCGCGTATATTAGTTATCGCGCGCTACGTTCTTCTTCTCTTCCGGCTCTATGCAATTTTGACTTTTTATTCGGCAATAAGAAAGTTTTGACAAGAATCTTTATGGAATAAGTTTCGCCGGAGAAATCGCGAAAGTTGGTTGGTACTCGCGCCCAGCCTTTCCCGTGTCCTTTTGTGCTCTCTGCCCCTATCTCGCGCGCCTCTGTCCTTCCTCTCAATCCGGCTTCCTCTTTATGAATACTCGCTCATTCTCAATACTAATCCAGACTAAATTTGAAAGCCGGCAAACTTAGATTGCTCTCGTAATCTTTTTTTCCCCTCTCCCTTTTCCTTCCCTTCTTTCTTCCCACCTTTCTTCCCTCCGTTCACCCCCGAAAGAAAGATGGAAGAGAGGAGGATCGCATGTTCCACCGAGCGTAGAAAGCATTCGGTGGCTGCGAGAATTTTGTATAACGTTGATTTATCGAAGTTGAAACATCGTAAATTTCTTCCTCCGCGAGTCCCTTATAAATTTTAATTCCTCGCGAGAAGAGTTTTCTTCAATCCTCGCCCATTCGCGTCCACGGAATCCACCCTCGGCTCGATGCTCGCGACCTCTCGAAAACGTTCATCCGTTCGCTCGAAGATTCCTCGAGTTTATCCGAAGTTCCTTAAAATCCTCGCGATAATTGCCTTTCAATGGCGCTTCGATTTTCGCTTACCATCGGAATCGAGGGATCGAAAGGAGTAGTCTCCTCGATAACGCATTCCCAGTTCGCCTGGTTTCGCCGGTATAAAGATTTCATGCCCCTGTCTTCGTCCTTCGAGCATGCCTCGGCTATTTTCGATATCCAGAATGCACGTCGATCGACCGATTCTATTTCAAAGTCAACGTAAAAATAAAAGCTTCGATTTCTCCGTTCGCTGCTTAAACATCTTACGTAATTTGAATCGAACAGACATTTCGGACCATATTTCCTCCCGGTCTTCATCCTGGCTGCTTGTACAATGTCAGCTCCGAACATGACGCTTGAAATTTCCTGACGTTCTCCTTTCCGCCTCTTTCTCCCGCGGGACGATGAATTTTTGTCCGTACCTCGGTGTTGCCTTCTTGGTCTTTTATTGGACAGCCATGAAAATCGTCGGACAGTTACACGACACGGGTACGCCTCGATGTACACCGGGTTTGGCAGATGTAATTGTGTGTTCCCGCGTGGGTGTTGCTGCACGTCGGACCGTGACGATGCACGCAATCACCTATGAACTGTAAACAGAAGAGACAACTTTCCGCCCTGTGTTCGTTCATATTTACGAAAATCCTTCGAATTTTTAACCCCCCACCTTTCGTTTCGACCCTCTTTGAGCCGGGGAACGATTATCGGTATCCGTGTAGATAATTACGCTTTTGTCGATTTCTGAAATTGACGGGGTATATTTGTGGAAAAGAATACTCGACAGTCGGAATATTCTGTCCTGAATATTAACGATATTCGTATTTAATTACAAGGATTCCACGTGAAACCTGAATTCAAAGTAATTAACGGTACAGGATATTTTATATAATTGGGAAAATTATATCTTTAAAGTCATTAACACTGGGATTACCGAACTCGAATCTCTATTTAAATATAATACATATTTGAGTAAAAATCATTAATTTTAACAAATTTCCGCTTGGCTTGATCGAAGTATGACTATTTGAAGATCCGTATTTAATATTTCGCTGTAATAATTTACAATTTTTTCTTTTTTTTTCAAAGCATATATCACGGAATATTTTGTGAAAATCTAAAAACATTTAGATTCATCCTTTGCCAAATATTTATTCTCTGTACCAGCTGAAATGTGACCAGCCTCTAATACGTTAACGTTAGAATTCTTCCGATTTTTTTCAGCATCATTAACGTCGATTTCTCTCTCGATTTTTCTGCTTCGTTTTATTTAAAACACCGGCGAAGCTTTCGAGGTACTCGAGACGAGAACGCGTTACTGGCGGGGCTGGTTAAAATCGCTCAGCCGCTTGTCACGGAATCGGATAAATTGATTTTGTTTCGGCATCTTTGACCCGGTGTATCCGTGTAAATATATCACGCGTTCTATCCGGCGTTTATACGCCATTTTGCGGCTGTGTACAGCTGTCTGCGGGCCGCAACAAGGGATGGAAACAGATGCAGACGCGAAGGAAACTGGGCGTGAAACAGACTTTGATGTAGAAAGGAAGGATTTTGCGGTTGAGGTTGATGGAGCGTGAATAATCGCTACCCCTCTCTGTGGCCGCACGATAGGAAGGAAAGTCGGAAAGAGAGGGAGAAAGCTGTACAAAGAAACATTGTAGGTGTGCATCGATACTTCCATGCCATAGAAACTCGCGGTGCACGGCTGTTTGCCATTTCGAGAATGGCGAAACGGCACTTGGACGCGAGTCTGTCGAGTAATTTCCATTCGTTCTACTGATCCGAACCGCGTCGATTCCGGTAGCCATCGAAGGCTTCTCGATATTCGGGAAATTAAAAGGAAACTATCGGAATTCTGTGGTGATTCCGGGAAAAAAGTTCCCTTATTATTTCACCGGCAGTGCGAACAACTTCGCCAAAAGTTCGAAGATACACGGACGGCGAAGTGCCTCTTCGAATTTCCTCCGCTTAAGTCACCGGTTCAATCCGGCCTCGCAATTTCTGTTTAATAATTCTCTCTCGTGCGAAATCGAAAGGAAGGGAAGTTTCACTGTCGCGATGCGAAAAGAAAGTCGGGGAAGTCTAGACGAAGAAGAATAACGGAGCACGTCTGATTCGTGATCAAATTGTCCTGTAGGGAAAGAGTGGTTGGCCTCTTTAGGATCCTGTGTATGCACTTTTCAACGCGTACTTGCCCGGTGGCGTACACTAAAAGTGAAAGAAACGGCGGAAAAAAGAGAAGAGGAGCGAGAGTGAAAAGGAAGAACAAAGCACGCAAAGCAAACGAGAGGGAACTTCCGTGATACCGTTAAACGTCGCGCCGCGGCCCATAAATTCCTTTAATTAAAACTTCATACCGTGCATCTGCATAAAGAGTGAAGAACCTTCTACAACGTCGACTCTCGTGCTCATTCATATTTACATTCTGTAGTGCGGAACGCAAAAGCAGTGCGTAATATAGCTACGTGTCAGAATGGAATATTCGCGGTTAATGCCTCCGAGTGGCCATTATTTTTTCCACGAGACCGTATAATTGATTACGCTGCTCAAGCGGGTAACTCGGTTCGCCTTTACGGTTCAGCTTTCTCGATGACATCCGTGTAATTATACCGCGTTTTCTCCTCTCCCTTTCTTTTCTCTCTCTCTCTCCATGTTCATCGCAGTTGATTTCGCGACTATTTTTAACCGTTCCTTACTGTAATTCCTTCGAAACACTCGTCGCGCGAGAGGAAATGAAACGAATAGTTTAGGAGTTAATAGATATCAGTCAATGGATCACGGATAATCACATTTTCACGCATGTTATGACAAACACACGAGCTTTGAGACGAAATGGTTCGGACGTTTCATCGGTTACTACGCGCACGTTTATTTTCAACGAACGTTGCAACGTCGTTCATTGTATCGTTACGAACCCAAACAGCTTCTGACGGTTTTCGTTATCGTCGATAGACGTTGACAATGTTATCCCTTTATGCATTTTATTCGGTTCGTCGCGACCCTTTATCCACGTGAAAAACGATTTACGTAGGGCATAAAACGTAGGCCGACGTCGGACTTATTCCGGCTTATACTACTTTGGACCCGGACGCGTATTCTCGGAGATAATTCCTTTCGCTAGATCCACCAAATTTGGAGATTTTAACGAAAATACGATCTTTGTCTTCGGATAATTATTCCAAATTAGCGCAGGTGGCCGAATTATTCGCAGAAACGCGTTTCAGCGTATTTTCATGGAACGCAGGATCCGATAGGAGATTTTAAGTTTCCGACAAACCTCTGACCAACCGTCTACTTGCAAATAACACGTTACACGGAACGTATGATTACGTAGTAAATGGTATGATCGGTAAACGGAATCAGGTAGCAGAGTCGCGAATGCCTGAGAGGTCTTAGTTGTTTCGCTAGAATTCACCGGCCGGCCTAACGAAGGAATCGTATGGTTCTGAATTCTGGTAACGTTAATGCACGAAACATAACTGATGTACCAATAGGGAAACGGGCCAGCCGCTCGATCATACAGTACTAACTACTGCCGGCGGGTCCGCTGCAAGTGCACGATTTGCATGTGGAGTACGAATGGAGTTTGGCGGATGAGTGTACGGCCAGTCGTGCATCTGCATACGATTATGCAGCTACGTGTTGCCCTAACTGTCGACAACCTCGGCGGGGAATAGCGGCTGGCCAGCCGTACTACATTATATGTATTCGCATCGGAGTACACTTGAAACTCGCCGGAAAATCTCGACGCCGCGCGTTTATTTATTTCTGCCGCGAACGCGAAACCGTTCGTTAGCGGGCATGACAATTATGAAAAAAAAGAAGAGAAAAGAAAGAAAACAAAACAAAGGAGAGGAGAAAAAAATACTGGGGAACGTATAGCACGGTTTGTTCCCGCTTTAATTTTTCAGCGAGTTTACCGTGACAAGTTTAGAGAAAATAGCGTGCCACCAAACGAGAAAGCTTTCCATGCACTCGGATGCACGATGTTCCTCTTTGATAGCTACGAAATATAGTCGGTGATCGATAAAACGGGTACGCGATAAACGATCATGCTCGAAAGGTAATATTCATAACGTAAAACATCACCTTAATACGACGATGGCGGAGGATGAAATCCGTAGATAATCGCGTAGAACAAAATATCGCGACGATCTTGGTCGACCGAACGAATCATAGTAATCATCTTTCCGTTGGAGTTAACCAACAGCCGCAGGTATATCTCTGGAATCTAGATTCCATCGTTCAGCTTTCATCTATCGATCCTCGCTGGTCGAATCGCGTTTAAAAGTTTCGGCGCGGCAACGTAGTCTTTGATGGAGAATTTATTATTTCCGTGGAATAGCGCCGCGGCGAAAGCGGCGTATCCTAGGCAGAGTTATTTAGAATGCACGAAAGTGTCGAGTGCTTGACACAGACAGCCAGGATTGGCGGAGAGTGGCTCGAAATGTAGGAACAGAGCTGCTGCCTAGATTGTACAAGGGCGCGAGAGGAAAGTAGGAAAGGGGATGCTTCAGCGGCCTGTGTCCTCGTTACGTGTAGTGCTACGATTCCATGGAGGAAGGTTTCCAACCGTTTCTTAACAGGTAGCACAAACATTTCGAGTATGCGCCACTACCCGTAAGAACTACCAGCACACGCGAACACACAGGTACACGCGCATACGTACATCTTTGAGGTCACTTTAGTCGTCCTTAGATCGGAGTAAGAGGTTGCTGGCCAAGTAAGAAATCCGGTCGAAGATTTCCTTCTCCAAACGACTCTCGGTCCTCTGCTTTTTGTCTCGACCGGTAACTAGTTAGGTAACTATATTTTCTAGCGGAGACGAGGAAAAAGTTGAAGAGAAAAAAGCTTCCTTGCGAATCGAAAACATTTTATTTCGTCAGGAGTTTCGTCATGTCGGAGATGAGATCGAATGGATGCCTATTCTGTTTCGAAGTCTCTCAACTCGAGCAACTTTCCCTTGCTTTTATCCGTAATAATGGATTTACCACGCGTTTGTCATCCATCGATTGATATAGTGGAACGCGGAGTAATCACGCAGCTGACAAACGCGCGTTTTAATATTCAGCTGGACAGATTAATCCCGCGTATTTGCAGCGAAATTGCGTGTTATTCGCTATAAAGGTTACGCCAAGTAGTCGCATTTGTTCTTAAAACTTGTTAAGAGGTTGCCAACTGTGCGCGGAAGTTCTCACGCGAGTCTCTTCCACGGAAGGTTCTTCATTTTTACCGATTGCCTCGATCCTCGGATTTTATCCCGTCCTCGACAAACGTTTCCGACGAATTTCATTTTATTTTTACCTCGCATTTTCGTCATATTTTATTACGATCTTCGACGCACGAGTTTCCCTCCACGCTGGTACGCGCAAACTGCGATGAATGGCACCGCCGGTTCATACATATTTCCTTGCGGTTTCAACAACATGGCGTGTTCATTTTTGCGTAACAAAAGCGAGATGAACACAGTGTCTTTTCTTCTGGTTGTATATCGTACACAAAGCCAGTAACAGGTGAGGCAATACAGTTGCCTGTGCAACTGGCGGAATTCCAGCTGCTTTTTACGTTCAATGCACCTCACTGCCAAAAATGATTACACGGCTAGACGGTGGCCGTGCCAAGAAATTGTTGCCTTTGCAGCCGCCGTGGCGCCCTTCGATCTTCGATATTCCTGGTGTAGGCAAAAACAATTCCCCGGGTCATTAATACCAAACGTTAGTCCCCTTCAGGATCAATTATCCCTTCGAAAGAAGAAAAATATTTTCTCTCCTTTCGTCGTCGCGTATTTACCTATTCCGTCAACTCTCGATCGCGGAAAATCCGTCGAATTTTCCAAACCGGTGAGATTCTCAGAACTTGTGAAAACCACGGGTCCGGAAATTTCTAGCCGTCCGAATCGCGCGGAAACTCGGCCGACTCGGCGTTTTGTGCGAAAACTGTTACATCCGCGCGGTTATCGAACGGTGCTTAATATTCAAACCGCGACTCGCTCTCCGTGCGACCTCCGCATTTCGAGTCGTACACGTTGCCTTATGTATCGGGGGAAAACTGATAGCAGAAGGGTAAGGGAGAAGCGGAGAGAAAGCAGAGAGAACGGGATGGAGAGAGAGATAAAGGGTGAAGAGGAGGGAAAAAAGAGGAAAAGCAGGAAAGAGGAGGAACAATCGGTTAGGAAATGGGGTTGCCGGTGAACGAGGCGAGGTGGAAGAAGCATGGATACGGGTTCGGTTGATAAGAGGGTGATGCGGGGTTAATCGCCGCGTTCACACTCAGCGGGTATCAAAGCCGCCTCGTTGCGTCAGAGCGCGAAGGGACGCGGTTCGCTTTGAAACTATCCGTGCACGGAGGGTGATCTGGAAAAGCCAGGGAGGGTGTCATTAAAGGACGATAGCTCCGGTGAAAGCAACATCGGGTAGTTGCATCACCGACGACACGGAATTATAAGCTGATGGATAGGATTACGTGGCCGGTCGTGTTTAGGCGTTTTGACAAACGCGCTCACGTTGCGGATAGTTATTTAGGACCGTGTATCGCGATTTCCAACCCCTCCCGGCGCTATAAATTATTTCTCGCGAGCGACCGATTCTAGTTTCTACCACCGATACTCGTATTTTCGCTACCGGCGTATTAGCAATTTACCGGAACAGGCTGCTTTTCGCTTCGACCGACAAGACGGCTCATACGGCAGACACGGATTGGGATTAACGTTTAACGATTAAAATAAGGTCAACCGGGGTGGATAGTCCGTTAAATCGTACGTCGATGCGAAGGCTAGCGGCCAACGTATTCGGGTCACACGAGCAGCCATAATTTATAGCACTCGAGCGTCGATCAAACGTGGAAAAATCCGGAAGCTAATTTTTCTTTCCCGTCCAATCCGTCTGCTGTCAATCTCGTACCTCCGCCGCTTCCGTCCCGAGCCGGCCAATGGAAATTTAACGTAATTCGTGCATAAAGACCGGCGCGAAGAGAGATCGCCTCGTGAAACCCGTGGAGCCCTTCGTTCTTACTTGTCTCGCGTTTCATCAATCATTTCGTACGTATTAATATATTACTTCGCTCGCGTATGTCGTTCTCAAGGACCTCTTTCGTTTCGTTGAATATTTTAACGCGAAGTTCTACGTCGAATGGCGTCCAAGGCCGTGATTCGGGATATTCTATTTGGTCAGTTAGCCGGTACGGTAAGAAACTCTAGCCACGAATGGTCATCACAGCCGGACGATCGATACCCCAAACTGTGTCCACGAGAAACTAATCGGCATAGTTGGAAAGCCGGCGGTTATCCTGGGAATCCTGGAGGATCGGCTGTCCCTCGCGCTGCTGCGGTTACAACTAACGATCCTTCTCTGGCCCCAATGTCATCTCTAGGACGGCTCCATGGTTTAATGTCCCGTATTACTTAGCAGTTTGATTTACAGCCGGCGAGTTGGTTGGAAAACGTAAAACCTGTGTATCGCTCGCGCCTGGATAGGGCTCCTTTAAACCGTCGCTTATGGCGACGTAATAAATCCCACCGGTTTGTTTTCCCTGCCCGTGAATGGCCCGTAGATTATTCGGGGCGTATGACGAGGCATTGAAAAGTATTTTAGCAACGATATCCACGACGCTATTGAAAAATTTCGTGCGTCCACTCGTTCGATTCTCCGCTCGCGCCGAGCGCAATCAGGCTTACACTCCATTCCGAGGAGAGAGGTATTATTTTGCGGCAGATTCGTTGATGCACCATTGTACCTAAATCGAGCAACGTTATCGCTTTTTCCTTCCCGCGTGGTCGAAATTCCACTTCCTAGGATTTTTTGGTATGCCGCGTTTGCTCCGCGAAGCGCGTCAATAGATCCGATCAACGATCCCTGGCCGCCACGCGTCACCGCGAATAATGGCTCGTCAGTGTAGCTAAATTCGCAACTTCTCTTCCGTATAACCCTAGCAAATCCTTTTCCAGGAGATTACTTTACCTTACGATTCCGCATGACTCGTTTCGTTCGCCCAGAATCCACGATAAACACAAACGAAAATCAGTTCGAACCTCGACTCTAGTTTCGAATTAATTCAAAAACATCGCTATCGTTTCGAAGGATTTCTTTTGATTTATTATCTTCGGTAGTTCAGTCTACACGTTATACAACGATATTCTTCTCATCCCAGAAGGGTTAAGCAATCCAGGATCGATACCCCTTGACCCGGCCCGTCGCGGAACCGCGAGATAATCGCTGAAAACGTAACTCTCGCTAAAAATCGCGAAACACCGCGCGCGTACGAGTTGAAAATTCTCGTCAAAGGTATCTGGCGACGTTCGACGAACTTTATCCAACCAGACACGGCCCAGCGCCCATCACGAGGCTCCCATCCGTCGCTCTAAATCTCTCTGTAACGCGATTCTCAGCCCCGGAAGCGAAAATTTTTTTCTTCCACCGATTAAACCCGCGAGTGGTCGTTTTGTCACAGGCGCATTAGCCCACGGGTCCGGGTCGACCCTTTATTTTTCCACGCAACCACTGACCGTCGTCGTCGTCGTTTAAATAGCGATGCACTTGGAGCTGCGACATCCAGGCCGCGTCCCAGTTCGAAAAAAAAGGAAAAAAATAGAGAGAAAGGAGGGAAAAAAGAAACCGACGTTACACGAGTCTCGGAAAGTGATACATCGCCGAGCGTGTTGGTCCGCTTTAATCAGCCCGGCTCGGTCTGGCATATCGCGAGAGGCCAGTCGCATCCGCGCGCATTTTGCGTGCCATCGTGGACGCGCAGAAAAACGCTAGAAAGCTCGCAGACCTCGTGCAGTGCGCGCGTATTGCTCTAACTACCCTCTCCTTTCAGCTGCGCCGCATGACCTTCCTTCCGCCCGTATATTCACAGGCAGGTTCGCCGTTTCTCCGGTCGCTTTCCCGTACAAAGGAAGACGACGCGGCGGAGGGGTTCCGAAGGCTGCCGCGGTATATGGGTCGATTTTAAGGTTCTAACCTACATTTACATCGCACAAACGAACGAACCAACCCCGGCGATCCCTCGAGACAGAGGCGGAGACGCTGGTGCAAGGATGGCGGAGAACCGGCTGCTCGTTGGTAGTGGATATGCGGCAAAGGTAAAGGTCATGCGAGCCGAGTGCGCTATCGACTACTTTTACACGTGCAACCACTTCCATCGGACCCATTCTCTCTTTCTCTTCTTTCTCTCCGCTCGATTTTTCCCTCCTCAATGCCCCTCTCCGCTTTCTCTGCCTCTTTCTCTCGCTCCGTTCCTCTCCGTGTTTTCTTATTTCGAGACCGTAAACGATGTCGGTTATCTTGGCCGCTGATTGCCGTGTACAACGAGACGCTTTGTTACACGTATGCCTTTCTCCTGGGATTATCTTCCCTTCTCGTCGTCCCTTTAAAACCGTCTGGTTTCTCTCGCGTCTCTTCCATTTTCTTCCCGAATCTTCCTAGTCTTCTTTTCCTTTGGCTCCCTCGTGGGTCGGTCTTAATCCGGGGATTAACGCCTGGAAGGGTGCATCGAAATGCTATTAACGCCGCGGCTGAAATGGCGGGAAAAGGACGCGCAGTATATTCGGAACGATCCTGCCGGCAAGTCCGGTTGTATTCGAAATGTCTGACACGTCAGGTTATTCTATATTCGTTGCGGGCGTCCTATAAAAGCGCGGAGAATCGATTTAAACGCTGTTTTGAATGACAATATACTTTTCGATTTATTCCTGCGAGTTATACTGGATAACCGCGAACGTGCTGCGGGTCATTCGTCCGTTCTATTATTCTTACGTGCGGCGAAGATATATAGCGTTTATCTGAAAAACAAGTGGCTGGCATTGAAATATTGTTAACATTTTTATCTGCGAGTTTCTTTCTTTGCCGCTCGATTTATACGCGTCACAACTCCATAGTGATTCGCAGGCTTTCTTTTTTTTTTCCGTTGTTAAATTTAAATATCGATACACCAGGCGAAGAGCAACGCGGAGTTACCCGACTCGGATGGCGTATTCGCGCGGCTAATTCGACGAAAAAGTAGACGAAGAAGAAGTAATCGACGGTGAGACGAGAGATGGCGGGAAAATAAGCGATCGCGGAGAAAAATAACGGCGACGGCAAAGGACACGAGATACCGAGAAATTGAATGCCTTCCATGGAAAATGTTTTGCTCGGTGATGCCATTTTCGCGGGGAACCGAGATAAGAAAGGGACGTTGTTAAGGAGAAACGCGGTTCTTGATTCGTGGCCTTTGCGCCATTCACCAGGTCGCCAGGGAATGGAATTGTTTCGAGGTTCTGCTGTCTACTTTTTCGCCTCGCTCATCGGAATAACCGAGGACAGTTTTGACGGCGACAGTCCCGCGGCCGGGAAATTGTTTTTATCGCCGATCGTTACATTTTCGAGATTGCCTCGGTGACGTTTCACCAGGAATACCACTTTCCCCGATTGCGATCGGTTAATTGTTACTCGAGCCATTTGTCAAGCGTGTTTACAACCAGAGCATACCCTACGATTCGCTAAAATTCGAAGAAAAAACGCGCCACCGTCGAGGAGTCCGGCTTGCCAGTAGAAAGGTCCGTTATTGATCAGACGGTCCGGCCCGGAGAGTTCTCGTTTGTCTATTCACGTTAGAGGCATAAAAAAAAAAAATGGGGAAATTGCAAGCGGGAAATGTTAACGGCATGTTTCGTGGCAGGAATTTCTTTCGATCCCGGAATTCATTTGCATCGCGAATATCGAGTCGCAATTAGCCTTGCTTTTAGCACGTGCTACCCCTTAGCTGCATCGGCCAGGAGGGCCATGCATACATCAAACAGTTTATCCTTTATAATAGCGGCAATTAGTAGTTTCCTTTGAGATCGGGGAGGGGTTGGTAATTAGCCCGAGTACTCTCTCGTACATTTAGCAACGGCATAATTATATTTCCCTTCGTGCACGATATCTATACCGTAATTACCGAGAACTCTTTCCGATAAGGTTACACGAAAACGTTCCGGTGTTTTCGTTGATTTTGATCGAGTGTTCGGTCACGATTGTCAGCGTAACAATTTTTGATCGGAAGAGCAAGCGGGGCGGATTAAAATTCGTAACCAGATTGGTATCGTTCGGTCGAATAGCGGGAAACAATGAGCATCGGGAGTACCAGCGAGATAATACCGTTGCAAAAAGCCATAGAGCGACGGGTAGCGTAAACAGCCGTGGTTAATTGTTTACCCGGAATCGTTTACGCGAGAGTAATTGTTTCGACGAACGGACGCGTTGCTTTTCGACATGGTCGATTATTATCGCGGTCGGGGAAACTCGTTTTATTCGCACGGTCGAAGGATACCGCGATCGATGCAGCCAAGTGTTTCAGGTACGTAAAGGTCATCGGTAAAGGTAAAGGCACACTCAGGGTCTCGAACAATTGCCCGTGCTTCACCCTGTGGCATTTCTCTCCGCAAATCCCAACTTTTCTCGCGTTCTATCGTCCAACGTAAATTGCGAATTAGCCTTCTCCTGTTACGCGGCAAATCTGCGTGGAACGAGCGAGAAAGTTACGCGGGTCAAATTGAATTTTTTTTCTTCCGAATGCTTTATTCCTCGAGGGAACGCGATTCCTTTCACGCTTTGCAGACGGCGCGTGTTTACGCTGGAACTATCGACCCGTACCTAAGTATAGTTTACACAGGCGAGAATGATCGAGGTATACTACGCGTATCGGCGATAGCGAAAGATTTCCGCGAATCGCAGTAGCTTCGAGAGAAACGAGGAAACGGAAAATAAACGCGACCTCCGATAACTACGAGCGAAGGATTGAAATTATCCTCTCGCGATTGGTAAATCCATCCGAGTTACGGATACAATGGTAAATCGCGAGGCTATCCGGCGAATATCCGAAACGTCCTCGTCCTGGCTGAATCCACTCTCATCGGCCGACGAGATTCTTTGAAAGAGAAGGAAGCTGGTCTGGCGAAATTGGAAGAAAACAAGTTCCATTTATCCGGGCCTGAACTTCGGGATGATAAATTACGGCGCAATGCAAATTCAATTACCGAGATTAAAGTTATCTCGTAAATTATGGCGACAAATGATCGAAAGTGGGTGAAGGGTCGCGGGATCGGTGACTCGCTTTGTTCGCCGGTATCCAGCGCGAAACTTTTAATCCCGGTGGAATAAATAACCGGGCCAGAAGCCGGGAAGGAACTCGTCGCGGTGAAAAAGTGGCATTCAACGTCGTACCGGTTCCTCCGAGCGTGAAACAAACGATGCCGCCTGAAGTTGAAAACCTGAAACACGTTTTGCGGCCGTAAAGTCAAGGGGTAGAATAACTATGAGGGCGCCGGAAGAGCGGAAGCAGGGGCGGCTGGTGGGAAGATAAAAAGGAACAGGGAAAAGAGTTAAGTCGATAGGGTGCTATAGGGTTGGAAACAAAGGAACCCCTTTTTCCAGCAGCCAAGAAAGGAACCGAACAATTTAATCGGACGATCTCCGCTTTCGACCTCGCTTAGGGCCCCGGGCCGGCCATGTTCCTTCGCCGTTCCCCATTTTCCCTCTTCGAACGGGAAAAGAAACGAAATATTCCCTTTTCTCGCCTTCCTCTCGCTTTCTCTCCTCCCCGCGTTCGCCCCGCGTTTTAATGCTTTTTTGCTCCGAGACGTTCGTGACTGGAAAACCGCGCGACACGCCGGAGAATAGGAGAACGTCGGCTAAAACCTTCGACGTCGAGGAAAATGTCCGCCCATCGGCGCGATCGCGATGTCGTTTCCTTCTGGGACGCCCTCGCCGTGCCGCGCAACCTGGCAATGCTTTACGAGACATTGAATTTCGCTTCCTCCGACCCGTATTGTGTCATTGAATTTCTTCCCTCCGTGACTCGAATTGCCCGAGCGCGAACGCGTTTCGTAACGATTCTACTTTGACACAGTTTGCCGCCGGTACAACGATCGCCGTGGCTCGCCGGAAGTGGTCAGGGGTAGCTGCGATCCTTGATTCTCCCTTAATCCTCTAGTTTTCCTTCTCGTCTAATCGTATATTCGATTCCTTCCGTGTTTTCATCGTCAGTCGTCATCTGACTGTTTCCATTGGTTTTCCATCGACGCGTCCGACTCGATAGATGGCGACACTCGTACAAACGAACGGGAATATTCATCGGGAAATTTCATTCGACGCGTCCTTCTCTCGGTGCTTTCGATCCAGTGGCACGTATCCGTGTCCAGCGCGCGATCCAGATAAGGAAAACTAATTTAGCGGAGGGGTAGGATCGCGATAAAGATAAAAATCGGGGAGGGAGGAACGCGGAACCTTGTGGGAAACGGCGACAGAACGAACGTACGCAACCTAGACCGGTGTTACTCGGATGACCGGTCTCGAAACCAGCGTGGTACATTCGTCAGAGGAATTACCGACGAGAGTGGAGGAGTGCGAGACGTCCGGCGTGCGGGCGATTTTTCAAAGGGCACATCCGACGCTTCCTTATACCGGTTCGGCTGTGTCTGTGCGTCGCGTGACCGCCGTTCAAAAGGTCGCCCTGGGTTTCGTATAAAAAGCTTCGTGGCCCGGAAATTTTAGTAAGACCGGGCAACGTGGGAATTGCTCGGTAAAAGAAACGCTCCTTTTCCCTCTCGCTGCTTTTGAGGTCAGCGAATAATTTCGGTTACCTCCTGCGCTCGCTTCTACTCTATCCATTTCTCTCTTTCCCGCCATGCCGAGAGCGAGGCGTACGTAACGAGAACCGGCACGCTAAATTATTTAATACGCGAAACGAGGGCGCTTCGGTGGGCGAAAAGGGGAAATATTTAAAACACCGGTCGGGCTAGAACTCGATCGAATATCGCCGGATATAACGGGACAAAGAGATCTCTCTGCCGATAATTTTCAGCGATCGTCCGCCGATTCAACTTCGTCGCGCGTTATTTTCAATCAATCTTCGCGGACGCGCGAAATTCCTCCGCGAGACGAAACGTTCGAGCACCCTTAATTGTCGAAGTTCGCGGGATTATAAATCAGCGTAAGTGCAGCATCTTCCCGGCGCGACGCGAGTTCGTTGTCGCGCGCGAATGATTAATCGCGCGCGGCCTAAACTTTCGGGCCACATTTTTCCAGCTGTTTCTGTTTAATCCGCATGCATGACATGATTTATATCTTCGTTTAACGGTGACCCAGTTCGCGCCGGTCACATCATTAGCCATTTATTTTGAAGCATTACGCTTCCGTGTTTAATTAAAGCCCGGCCATTCCCTGCAATTTTTCCTTACACCGTTGCCGACTTTTGCCGATTACTCCGCGTCCTCTCCTGTCTCTCTATTATACTCTCTCACACTATCGATTCTGTCGTTTTCCTTCGTTTCTTCCGTGTAATTGGTAACTCGTCGCGATCGCCAATTTATACTGGTCTTCGTTATCGCGACCGTTCTCCGGATGCACGCGAGCGAATGACGGATCCGGCGATCGGTGTATCGAAAATAATCGTAATCTACCCTTTCGACGTATAAAAAAGTCAATCGAAGTCGCTGACATGTGTCGATCATTGTCACTGACTGCAGACAACGATAATTTTCGCAATATTTTCGAATCCAGTTTCTAAGGATATCTCGAAAAACGATACGCGCTTCGCACGTGGGATAAATAAATTAAGCGGACTCGAGGTTTGCATCGAACAGAGATTAGATAACGTTTCGCGGTGGAAATTTAAAGTCCAGTTAATCAGAAATTTATGCTAATCGTCGTAATTTTCCTGCTCCTGTTCTTTTTATCACGCGCTATCGCTTTTCGCTAACCGCTTCCCTGCGAGGGTTCATAACCTTCTGCGTCCCTGTTCTGTCCTTATATTTTCGCAGTGTAGCCTCGATCTATCAACGGCATCGGTTAATCGATGTCACAGACGCAGTGCATCGGCGCGTCCTCCGCGTCTTCTTCCTCGTGCACGTTAATATGCACGATCGTGCACAGAGATCATGCAAGCATGAGACGCATCGAGCCGTTGCATCCGGCAGGAATCATAGCGGAATCGATCGCTAATAAAGTGGAAGAGAAACAACCTGCTGATATTATCCACGGCAATTTTTATTCCATTCCGCTCTTTATCCGAAAAATTTATCGCCGAAACTATGAAAAGTGCCAAGAGGATTTTACATTTTAATCTCTTTGCGTATATACACTCGGATTACTCGGCGACCGGTAAATACAACGTGCAGACTTTGGAAAAATCGCGAAACTGGATAGATGCAATTTGAAATTAAAATTCGGAAAAGCTCGGGAATAAACTCTCATATTTAAATCTTCCTCTATTTTTCCTGCTTTAACTCCGAATAAAAATCGGAAAATCGTCGTGATTGCACGATCTTGGAATTTTTCAACGATCACGCGAAAAATACGGTGATTTCGTAGGAGATAAAATTATCGGTAACCTCGCAGAGATACTCCGAGCTTTCGAAAATATTCCCGCGCCTCCGGTGTGCCCCGGGGAGAGAACGGGAGAGGAAATTTCGGGGGAATTTCGTTAGGAAAAATAGAAATGCCCGAAGAACGAGGTTTCGCTGCATCGTAACCGTGGTGGGTGATTTCAAAGACTCCGGATACGTGATTCCGAGTCGCCTCTAAATTCGCTGACCGTGAGAAAGCTTGGAACGAGGAGAAACAGGCAGGACAATGCGCAATAGAGAAGCGTCCGCTCGAGTAGAATTGCCGGGGCCGGCGTGAATTTTTCGGAGATGATCGAAGATGGTGCGGGAAATGCTGGGGAAAACACTCGTGCCTTTGGCGATAAAATAACGCGGGACAGGGAGTGCAGCGGTTCGGTGAAAAATTGATAAAAACGAATAAAGGACGCGGCTATAAAAAGACACACCGGGTGGAAAAAACGTAGCAAAAACTTGCCACGCGAAGTGTCCGAGAATAAAAAAGATGAGCGAAAGGGGAAAAAACGAAAGGTTAATGAGAGTGGCATGTAAATTAGGTAAAAAGAGAATGTTGTAAAAAGGGGAGGCGGGCGAGTATAGAAATAGGGTTGACTTTCCGAGGAATTTCGAGCGAAGGAAGAAAAGACTCGGTTACCACGTGCCAGGCTCGTATAGGAAAGGTAGATGTAGCCTAAGATATTTAAAAAGTTAGCGTGTGAGCATGTCCGATCGCTTAATGGACTGATTTATGAGCTTACCTCGTGATGCCTGCTGCTCTTGTACCCAGCTGTAGGAAGAACGATACGTAATCCGTGCGGTTTGATGCATGAAACGATCCCGGAATTAATTCCAAGCCTACACGAGCACCTTATTGCTTATCGCGAAACATTCTGCGAATTATTCTTTTTCCCTTCGGAACCGTGCTTGCCTGGAAAACTGTGATAGTTTAATTAATTACGAGTCATTTACATATGTACGCCACGAGTTACGGGTATCGAAACGCTTGTCCTATTCGTCAAAAATAAGATATGTATCGCAGTCGGTTTCCTTTGAGAATTTTTAGAAATTTATTTCGGAAAGGATAATCCTCGTAATATGAAGTACTTAACCAGCTAAACCTATCACGATCGGTCAAATGACTGGTAGATGGGAAAATGAAAGGGGAAGAACTTGAAAGGAGATTAAATAGAAGATATCGAAAAATTGATAATACCAGTATGAAAAGAAGTATCGAAAAGTATAAGATTGAATGCAGAATTTTTAATCAAAAATTTGAAAATAGTCGTCTAGGCTGATAAATTAAAATTATTTAAATCAATTTTCATGGTACGAAACAGTGTTTTTATGTACTTGAAAACTGGAAAAGGGTACATAAATCAAAATAGTCGATTTCTCAACCGATATTTTCTCACCGATCCGATAAAATTGTTAGGTTCTTTCGATTTTTCTTTTTTTTTTTTTTGTTATTCCTTGTGATGGAGATATATTAACACTTATGACAGATGCAGATGGATATAGCGTCTTCAAACTGATACAAAACAGGCGCGACTCGAAATCGTTGGCGCGGAAGGCGGAATTTCAATTTCGATGCGATCCTGAATTTTAGCGCGCTTTACGCGAGCCAAAAGCAGCGGCAAAAGAGCAATAAAATCTTTACAAAGCTGCACAACATACGCGATATTTTCCGACGTTTATGCTCGCAACGGGAATGTTTTAAAGCGACCCTTTGTATTTCGCGTAAAATCATGAGAGACGAAGCCCACTGGCTACGTTTCATTCGAATGCAATCTTTCGCTTGCCACTCCTGCTGTAACTTCTGAAGTCGCAAAACCGCACTCTCTCCCCGCGAATATCGCGATCGAACGGTTTGCGCGTAATTCGTTCTAACGAGGAGGGATTTGCATTCGCGAAACGACCGCGAATCCGTGAATTTTAATGAATCGACATAAGCGGTTCCATGAGAAATAATTATTCCTTTTCTATTGTTTATCCAATTAATGAGTCCCGATATCGGGAGACCGAAAATAGGGGAATGTAGCTATCAGGTTAAGTGGTCAGTGGAGTGAAATAACGAGATAAAGGCTGGTTTTCAGTTTTCATAGAAGTATCGTCGAAATGAAGAAGGAAAACGATCACGCTGTTGCCTAATTTCTCTTCGTGGAATCGCAACCTGACGATCTCCGGTTTTAATTCGCAAATAAACGGGAATTTCGCGACGTCTTGAAACGAATTTTCGAAGCCGCGTAATTACGGGGAAATAACGTGTCCGGAGCGGGAAAAAGGGGACGCACTTCGCGGCGTATTCTTGCACGCTATTTTCGCGATAAACGAGAGGCGCGGGAATACCGTGGAGATAACGATCCCGCTAATTAGTTGCGTAATTATAGGAAAAAGCGGACGCGGACAAAACACTTGGAGGGAAGCCAACGTTAATCTGAAACTATTGTTCGACGTATCAGAAGTTTCAGAAATATGTTGTCGCGTTCGTAGAAGTCTCGCCATTAGCGTATCGCGGAGCGTAATATCGGTAAGTACCGGCGAATTATCTTTGCCGGGAGAGGCAAATATTTCGCGTTAATCATGCTTGGAAGTAATCGGCGAAAGGAAACGGAAAAAGGGAGGAAAACGCTCTAAGTAGATTACGAAAGTTGAACGCTCCGTTTTCATCGCGGCAAATGTCGAAGAGGCTTCGCGTTTAATTTAAAACGGTAAATAAGGACTCGCCGATTTGTCGTGAAAATCGAAAGGAAAATAAATTCGTGAGGAATAAGTACTCGGATTCGAGTTAAGGAAGCGAAGAAAGAGAGATAGTGAGAAAAGCGATCAATGGAATAGCTCTCTTGAAAGACTCAAACTTTAATATTTAAGGGCAACGTTGTTAAATCGTTAAATTATTGCCTTTAAAGGGTAATTGTTAAATCGCGATTGTCACGGTCATTTCCGCGAATAATGCGATCGGTGGAACAAAGTACAAACGATCGATGTCGAAACTCGCGAGAAAACTTGAAAGGAACACCCGACATGCTTAATAAAAGTGCAAATTAAAGGTTCGCGAGACGAAATGGATTCTTCGTGCTTCGAAAGGGGATGGAATTTCCGTTTCTCGCGAGGGGAGGGTGGATAAAAATTACGAAGTGCGCCGCTTAAAGAGACGTTAACACGGTTTCGCGAAAACAGCGTGTAACGGGAAATGAAAGAAAACAATAAAAAGCGGTTAATGGAGGTGCAAATTGAAGGGGATGAAAAATGGTGCACGCGCTTTGCATTTGGGAGCGCGGGGATAAAACGGACTGAAGGTGATTAATTATAAAGCAAAGTTTCGCCGCGCTAAGGTCGTACAAATCATGCCGTTTGAACTTTGACCTTGGCATTCTGGAACCAACATGCTCGGCCATCGCTGAACTTCGCGTTCACGTTCTGCACGTAGTTCCTCCGCAACAAACAACGCGCGACCTACGTCAAAAATAACACTGATTTAACGTCTGCCGCATTGCCCGAAATAAATTCGCCGGCTCTGCGTGTCGCGATTTTAAAAACATTCTAATTTATTCCTCCATTAGCTTGCGAAACGTCGGACTTATGTGTTTGTCAGGAAGGAAGACGAAGCGTACGAGAAGGAAAAAAATTGCGTAATTCCAGCGACCGCTAACGAGAGAGATTCGTGTCTGGGATTTTGAACGGCGACACGTCGAAAATGAAAACACGCCACGCGTTTCCTTTATTCCGTGTGTTAACTTTCGATCAGTGACGTGACTTTCCGCTCTATCGCACGTAAAGCATCGCGGCATTTATTATCCCTCATTCGCTACGCGATTCTATTCCGTTATTTATCGATAATTAAAATGAAATCGAGTATCTCGAGTTTGAGTTCCGCAAACCTAACCGTCGAACTGAAACGCAACAGAGAAATGATAAAAACTCGTCACTTTTCCTCTCGACGCGTGGGACCGGAAAAATTTCGTCGTGGCCAAGAATCAAATTACTCTCTCGTTACATGCCAAACCGGATACTCGGAGTATCGTCGAAATTCCAGGAAACACCGTTTTAAAAGAGCGAAAAAGGAAGGAGAGAAGAAACAAAAGGCGAGGGAAGAGTAACGAAATGAAAAATTCGTATCGTTAAATTGCTCGTCGAGACGAAGAGTCTGGATAGCTGCGCTGGCCGTGGAAGCTTCCTTAAAAAGAACAAATCCCCGGAAGGGAAGAGGAGAGAAGGGTTAGAGGGACAATAAATCGGCTAGTAACGCGTGGCGATTTTTCCATGGGATCGCAGCAGGGGGTGAAAAAGTTGGAACGGAGCTGGATGGCCCCTGAAAGGCGTCGAGGCAAAAGGAGCCGCGAAAAGACGCGGCAACGTCGCTGTGCCGGCTGCGGAGCGACGCCGGCGTCGCGGAGCGTCGCGGGGCGCCGGTAGGGGTAGCTCGATCAATATGGCGGCAGGGGAGGGTGTGGCAGAGGCACGGAGGGTAGTCGGCGGTGGGGTGGCCGATGGCGCGAGGGGTGCACGCTCTGTCCACCGCGATTCTATCGCGCCTCTGTGACCTTGAGCTTTTTCCACCCCTCCGGAGAAAAAGCGGCTCGTGGCCGATCGTCGTCTCCGCTTTGGTCGCGTTCCGCGCGCCACCGGAAACGGACGCTCGCGCGTATCTGTCCATCCCGACGCTTCGCGCGATTTTTCCTCCCGAGCACGTGTTTATGCGCCCGGTTGAGAATTCCTCGAACCAGGTTACCCTCTCCGCGTTGTTCGACCGATTGAAACAGCGGTGGAGAATGCGGCCGCGGCTTTCCGCTTGATTAAAGCTCGCCATCGCGGAGACTTGGCTTCCATCGCGATGAAATTCTACGGGGTACCAGATTTATGGCGAGTCGACGCTGGTCGTCTCGCTGAAACTCCTTCGAATTCGAAAATTGTTGTTTCGTCGCCCCCGAGTCGGTTTACCGACGGTCTTCGGCTTCCGGCGTCTTACGACACGCGCGCGAGGCATCGCGACGATGATCGATCCGGCGGATCCTCGTTGGCCGTAATAAATATCGGACGAGTTATCGGTTAGCTGGATGCATCGCGTCTATAGAGTCGAGTGCAGCTGCACTACTGGCACACTCGACCAAACAATGCGGAATCGTGCCGGCTACAAATCCTGCTTTACACGCTCTCGTCTCTGGCACTCAAGCTAATCAGAACGGTACATTTCTTAATGAGACAACTGCATCGTCGCGTACACAGTTTTCTGCCGCGGTTCACGTAATTATCCCGAGTATCGCCGCTCCTCGCGAGATCCGATTCGAAGTTCCGATCGCGGCTGCATTCTAATTACGGTCTTATTACGAATCATTCGTTTCTTAAATATCTCGGTGTTGAATTTTCTAAGCCACTCGTAGGATCGGAACAATTCTTTCTGGAAGATTGGGAAAGAGAATATAGTGACTCAAAAGAAAGCGACAAGTACGCACAGGAAAGATGTTAAATTTAATTCGACGGGTACAGGTCGGATATATTTCAGTGTCTAACCGAGAAATAAACCGCTACGGTAACGAGTCGAGTGCCCTCGAGTACAGAACGTAGACTTCGCATTACGCTTCCCCAGCTCTCGTGTCCCGTACTTCCCTCGAGTCGGCGCGAGTGTACGTAGGCCATCGTACGCGATTCGAGAGTCCGAACGACGGCTTTCCAGGACAGAGAGAATTATTTCTTTCCGCGTGCGCACCTGCCAGCGACCCAGATCTCGCGATAAAACTGGAACAGCGGCTGCCGGAAGTAGGAAGATTACCAACGGGCCGTGGTATTGCTCGCGACGCGACCGCGAACCGCGTCAACCATCCAAAGAGCTACCTTTTTTATCTAGAGGTCTGACCCGGTCCTTTATTTCGTGGTCCCACCGAGGATTTCCAGCCGGCGATGGTCCTTCCCGTTCGCTTTATCAAACCACTTTATCGACTGGCTTCAACCTCGTCTCCTTACATCTTTCTCTCTCCCTTTCTCTCTTTCTCTCTCGCGTCCACTCCACTCTCGCCCCGTCCTCCTCGCTCCGGCGAATACGATATTCGTGGCTCCTCGCGTTTACATTCGCTCGATCGACCGTGAATATCCTTCTTTTCGCTCGCCGACCCTCCAGCACGAGAGCCATTTCGAGAAGCGAAAATTCGAGGGATCGTATGTTATCGACGTCCGCCGAGCTTCTTCCTCCCACGACACGCGACGCGACGCGACACCGTTTCCACGTGCGCGACCCGACGCCGCGACGCGCCAAACACCGCCACCCTCTCCGAGCACGAAATTATTAAACCGGTACAGACAGCGTCTCTTTACCGCGTGCTTCCTCGCAAACACGCGACGATTATCACCGAGCTGTCAACGAGGGTGGAATAATTTTCGAGAGAAAATTGGACATTTTTCTAGATTTCCTTTCGTCGCGAATCGAGAAAATCTATCGGTTTCCGGATCGAATTTGCCGATTCTATTTCGCGATTTTTCCGATTTTCTAAGAATTAAATTTCCACGTTATTTACAATTGTCATTCGTAAAATATTTATTCGATTTTTGGAGGGAAAACTCGCGTGTAATGTTTGGAAATAGTTATTGACGCTCTGTAACAATTTTCCACCCCTCTTTTTTCCGCAAAGTTTAAAATATTTCAAACGATTTTCATTCTCGAGTAGTTTTTTAATATCTAATAAATTGCTCTGGTTTTTTTCCCCCAGTAGAGGCGATATTCGTTGGAAATTTTCGCGAAAATGTATGAACAATCGCTGCGTTTCGCATGAAACGTTTTTCATCACACTTTTGTACGGTTAAATTCATTCGCGGATTTATGTCCATACTTTATCAGCCACCCTGCACCATATATTCGCTTCCAATGGACGCAATTTATTACATTCGTGCGCGAATCGTATCGCCGGCAGCATATTTTAATGTTTCTGCCGAAGAAATAATTTCCGATCGATGGTAACGATTTCGTGGATCGTGCCCGCGTTTTGCTTCGCGATCGTTCCGCGAAAATCTGAGACGCGTTTCTCGATTCGATTTTTGCAATAAACAATCGCGGATAATCGCGGTCAGGGATACTCGAGCGAAGCGTGTCGCGTAATCGCGTAAAACGGGAAAATCATAGTGCTTTGTCAGTGATTGAACGGTAAGATTGAAAATTGATCCGGTTTATCTAAGGCAGGACATAGCAGCGACGCGAATCCGTGTCGTTTATTTATCGGGCAGCTCCATTATGCATCTGCCAATAATGCGATTCACCGAAGCGCTGTGCCTCAAATTCAGTTCCTGAGGAAAATAAACGGGGGATCAATAATCCACGTTTGCTAATAACTACAGCATCGCGCACCCTGTGCTCGTTACGAGCCGTCCTGCATATTTAACAGCTTTCCGAGGTAACTTATTCCTTTTGCAAACGGAGCTTACGATTAATCTTGTAATATCCATCGAGCCCTTTGCCCTCCGGCGTCGTCCCCCGCCTCTCTCGTCCTTTTTCCCCGCGCCGAGCGTCGCGTTTCTTTGCCCTTTCGTTGCGATTCCTCTGGAAGGTCTCGGCGATCCCGTCTTCGAGGATATTCTCGCTTTAAAAGCCGGATAATCGATGAATTTCAGCCACTCGATGCCGAAGGATAGTCCGTATTGATTCTCGGTGCTCGAGCGAGCATCATTTCAATTCTCGAGAATGCACTTTGCGAACTTTGCGAACGAGACTACGCGGAATTATGAGGAAGGACTCTTGGTTCTCCGACAAAAGGAATACGAAGTAAAGAGATCAAGAACTCGGTGTTCGACTTTCCTCCGCTGACACGGGGATCTAGATTTCGATGAAGAATAGCGGGAGGAAACGAAGAGGAAGAAAGGATGAGTCGCACTCGAGGAACTTTCTTCTCTAAGACCCTGCCCGGCAAATGTATCAAATCCTTTTCTCTTCGAGGAGCAGGCCATTTCTCCTGCGCTATCTTTGATCTTAGGACTGCCGTTACCTGTTTTGTTTGAACGGACAGTTTGTGCGTCCATCTTTCGATTCCTTTCGCTTATGCCTTTCGATTTTTGCCGATTTATAAATAATTTCGAACCTCTCCGACTATCCATGTTTGGTTATCAAAGCGTCAAATATGATCTTTACAATCTTTTTCTACGAAACCTCCAGTGTATCGATCAGAAAGTGTTCATTATCACCTTCAAAATTATTAACCCTTTGCACTGTTAGAATTTTCCAAGTCGATTTATCAGTGACTCGAAACAGATTTTCGCATAGGAAAATGTTTCGTAATGAAAATTCTTTTTAATTTCACTCTTTACGCCTCGAAAGCGACTTGGAATCTTCTGATATATCCTTCAAACGACGCGTATATACGCTTAAGTAGTTGGATAGGGAGTGGAAGGTTGCAATACGTAGAAAGATCGAAGGTATGGGATGAAATATACGCGGAGAATCCCTTGGACAGAATCTTCGGCTTTCATCGAGGCTTTGGGCCTTTCCCCTTTTGCGTTCCTTCATCTTTTCTTTGCATTTAGCTTCCTCGCGAGCTTTGACATCCCTCACGCAGGATTTCCACCCCCGGGTGGAAATGATAGCGATTCGCTCGGACCTTGGAACGAATCCTTTCAATCACGAAAGCTTCGTATCCTTTGATCACCGGCTAGCCGATGCTCCTTCGATCGATCTCGAGAATATTCTTTCCTTGTTCTCCACCCTCTGAACGATATTCTCTCCGAAAATTTTCGGTTATTAATCGTTCCAGAGGGTCACCGTTTGTTTTCGATGCTCTCCGCTGCGGCGGTTTTACTGGCAAAGATGCATTAGCCTGAAAGAAGGTCGGGTCTGGCCGTCTTTTCGTCTTCTTCTCGATGTAAAGCTATTATGAAAGGCATTAAGCTGGATAGTTCTTTTCACTGCGTCTACATCGTATGTTTGGAGTCGGAGGATCTACTGGGAAAGTGCTCGAAATTCCTCCTTTAAAAGCGCTGGAGATTCCACGCTGCATTTCATTGAAAATCTTGGAGAACATATCGTTCAGTTCGAGTCTTCCTCCAAACTAGTCGAAGCCCTTTCCTCTTATATTTATCGGAAACTGCTCCTCGAAAAGTTCACGATTCTCCTTTATTCGTATAACGCGTGTCGGCAGTATCTATTAGACCTGCGTTTCAAGTCGATTGTTCCAAACGATTCCACGTTTCTCGAACACGGATCGATGTAACGCGAAGTAAGAGCATCGTGGAACCGCGTATAGAAGAACTGGCATTTAATCGGAGCACACGGAATATCCATTTTCACCTTCGCAGCCATTAAATCCTTCGCTTTGTCACTCGAGCCGAAGTATTACACCAGCTGGCCAATAACACCGTCGCGAAACGCAACCTTCCATTGGATATTAGGTTCCTCGTTTATCGTGATCCATGGGGATGCGCCACTCGGCGCTTCATTCCGCGTGACCCGCGATATCTCTTCTCCTAGTTTCGGGGGCAAGGACGCAGGAAAGGATGAATCGGGCTCAGTCCGGGCATTGAGAGCGAACAAAGGACGCTGGCTGTCTCGGCAGAACGCGAAAATAATCGGACGCGCTTTGTCGACGGGCTTCAAGAGACAATGACAACGGCAACGGAGGTCCGAGGATGCCCTCAGTTAGATTGTCGTCGTCGTCGACGTTGAAAGAACCTGCCACGAAAGCGTTCCTGCACGGTATCAGAAGCTTGTCGAGGACAAACGAGCGACGTTATCTCGCGCTAGAATCGTCCGCAGGGTCGCAGGATTTTCCGGAAGCTCTTGTATTTTTCAACGGGCCAGCGATTCCTCGAAACAGCCCGCCAACCCCATCGCGGCGTACGTCTCTATCGCGGTTTCTTCGGTTATTGCGGAGAAATCTCGGCCAATTTGCTGACGTGACGTACTTAACGACCCTTGAAATTGCCTCTATCAATCGGAGAAATTCTGACAATTTTTATGGGGATTTCCTGCCGTGTTTCTCCTTCCTGTTCATTACGGCGCCAGAGAGGAAAGTGCCGTTTGATTTACGAGACATGAGAAATTTTAGTACAAGAGGAAACGTTGGGGTTGTTTCAGGATATTATTTCGTACAGGGAATAATATCGCACCGGCGTGGTAATCGTATTGGCTTGTAAAATCAAGCTCCGAGTAGCGCTTCGAGTTCGAAAGCTGTTTGTCCCGTCGATTTCACCGGACAAATTATAACGTATAAGTAGTTGTTAAACGAGTTAAACATATCGGTAGAACAATTTCGAAAGTGTCTTGGAGCGGAGAAATATCTAACGAACTCAATAGCCAACTTGTCACGCCAAATTATATCACTTCGCACAAGAAATTCTGAGAGACTTCATGCGTTCTTTTCGATACCGTGTCTTCTGTTTATTTGGTTTTAAAACACGCGAAATATTTGTGCAACACTCGCACGGAAAGAATAAAGTGCTCGTGGTTCTGGAAAGTTGCACGCGTGACGTATACGACGTGTCGGTAATTAGCGAGACGAGGAAGTTGACTAAAATATTTAAGAGCTGTTCGCAACGCAGGCAAGTCGCGATACTTCATTATGCACGAGGGAAACATTATTGTTGGAAATTTTGATGACACTGTCTTGCAAGGAGCACTTCAACGGATTAGTTTTCTTAATTAGACATTTTCCGTCGAAATTAATAAAGACATCGCGGCGTAGACGACGCAGCGTGAAGCTCGAAGGTCTATCTTGACAAATGTATTAGCTTTCGCAGAGAACGCAGAATTCGGCGGAATAAGATTACGCGATAGTCGTATACCACGTTCCACCCTCTGATTCATCGTGAGAAAAGTTCCCCGATCGAGTTTGCCGTTATTCGAATCTGCGCGAAACTTCCGCGTTTCAAACGCGTTAATAAATCCCGATCTTACCCAATACCATTTGCATTCTATACGCCGGATAAAAAGGAGAAATTTCAAATTCCCCACGATCGCCGAGTCTTCACGGAAATTTCTCAAGCTGTGAAATAGGTATCATTCCGGAACACGCGTATTCTCTGTCAGGATGTCCGCGATGGCGCGCGTACTTGCGAGAAGCAGGCTCGAACCGGGACCGTTCCCTTTCCGAGGAGTTATTTGCCTGCCGTTGAGCGAACTCGATTATCCGTGCTTAGATAGTCGCTGGAGGAGGACCTTTAGGGGGCATAAAACGGTATTACTTTCCGGAAAATCTGCGACGGAGCGAGCGAAACGAAGTAGAAAGGGAGAGACCTGGCCGCTGAAACGGGGTCTGGCTCCGCGGCTGGTGAACGGAGCTGGGACAGAAAGAGGGCGGGATGGAAGTAATTTCCGGGCTGAAAGAAGCCGACTTCACGGTAAAAACATAATCAGAGGGATGGTTCTAAGTTTCTGCCGCGACAACGCGAGAGGGGCCAGAGGGGAACGAAAGAATGACGAAGAAGATGGGCTCCGGTGACGAGGATACGCGGATAGATGGAGAGAAAGAGTCAGTCGAAGCAATGCGACCAGAGAGAAAGAAAAAAAAAAAAACGAGGACAGAGTTATCGGGTCGAGCGTTTGATCGAAGCACCGGAAGATCTACACGGTATCCGGATTTGCAGAATACGAAAAGTTCGAGTCGCTGGCGTGTTGCGCTGCCTAGAGCTCTGAAACGGGATTGCTCCGTGTCTATTGCGAAGTTATAAAATCTCTTTACCGACCGGCTTGTTTCTTTCGTTTCGATAGATTGGATTCCGCCCGGTTCACGCGTCCCACTAACCTGCTGTTTGCCTCCGCTTCTGCTCGACCGCCGATCCAACCAGAGAGATCCACCGGTTCTGGTTCATGGATTCGAAAGTTCGGGAATCTCTTTGGGAACGGTTCGTTTAATGGGAAAGCAGCAGTACGCGTGTGTACTATTTAGCGACTCGTTCCTCGCAGCTTTGTACGTGTCTTTGTCCCTGCCATGCTGGTACCGCGATAAGACGACTCGCTCGACGCTTTATGTCCGAGTAAAAATTATCCAAATTACTTCATTCCCAGCCTTTCCGTAGCTGATATCCGTGAGTTCGTTTCGGTGGTTTTGATTTCATTAAGAAACGAACGTGTTCCGCGTTGCGAAGGAAGATCGATCGTGCAGAGGGTGTACCAAAGGGAGAACTGAAACACGGCCCGAGGGATTAAACAGATCGAAGGCTTATCGCACGTCCTTTCAAGAGAGTCGGAGAAGAGTTAGTACTTCAAAAAGTAGTTTGCATCTAAATCCACCCCGCTGAAAGTGTTTGTGCCGTAAGAATGGAATCCCGCTGGCACTGGAGTTTCTGTTAAACGAAGGACGAGCAGCGGGCTTTTTCCAAACGGCAGCTAATTTCCACGAAATTGCTCGTCGCTGTTCCTTCCCTCTCGTCTGCGCCAAATTTCCCGTCTACTCGAGTATAATAGACAGCGTACGATTCTGTGCGACGTGTTTTTTGAAACACAGACTCTCTCTCTCTCTCTCTCTGTACGGTGAAAGAAAACGGAAAAGAAACGGCGCATTTCTACTGGATAATTCGCTTCGTTCGAATTTGCGGATATTAAAATTCACGCTTTGCCGAGCGCGGTGTATTCCCGGTGTCTTTGTACAAACGCTTACATTAAAACAAAGTAGTCGGATGTAGCACAAGGTAGCGCGTGTTCGGCACAACAAAGACGCAACTAGAACGTTTCAGTCAGCCATCGATTGTGAAACAGGTGAAGGCCGGCAGAGTTAAAATATAACACCGACCATTCCGAACTCGTTACTCTTTTTTATCCCCGTGTTACCAGCACAATGCGATAATTCAGACAGCAAGGCCGTGTCGGATCAATTCATTTCCCTGTTCGTTTGGACTTCTTAATTGACGCGAGACCACCTCCGTCCCACGCTCTACCCGTCTCCAGATATATTAGCCACGCGAATTAGAACGTGGCCGTTGATAGACACCGCGGCAATTGAATTTAATCTGAAATTTGATTTGCATATTATCCCAGAGAGAAGTAATCGGCCGATCGATGAATTTCGGGTAATTGAAATCGCGTTGCCGTACCTGTAATCTAACCGCGCGCAGCGAGCCTAATTGCCGAGCCAAGGATACGGCCGATCCTTCGGTCACGTACACGTCGCTCGATTCCGTCTGTCTGCTCGAGTGATTCTTAATCCCTTGTCTTTCCATCCGCCGCCATTCCGCTTTCCTTCGATTTGCCGTTTCGAAACTAATCGCAGTTGCGACGCACGAAGGAGATTAAAAACGCGAACGGATCGCAGCGAGGGGAAGGAAAGAAATTTTATAGAAAAAACCGTCGAGTTCGCTTTCGCGTATTACGACTTTATTTCCGCGACATCTCAAAGGAAACGAGAGAGTCCACTCTCACGATCGTTTGCTTATTCTCTCAGAGAACTGCAGCGAAGTCGGCGGAGCGCGGAGAATCCCGCGTTTCTCGGCGAAGAATCCCGGCGAAGCGGCATCTGCATAATTTTAATTATCGAGAGGTTGGTTAATTCACGACTGTCGGGCACGCGGATTCTCATGAATAGAGAAGCACGCGCATAAATGTAGCCGCTTGTCGTTGGAATGGTCGATACGCGTGCGAGGAGCCACGATAAGCCGAGTCGTTGGTCCCGTAACGCGATTGCGCCTTCGTGATCTTCGGATATCGACACCGGCATCCGGGGATATCGATGTTAGTTTCGTTTAATCCGCTCTCTTCGGGAACAGACACATCCGTCAAACGACAAAACAGCCACGACACGTCGCTATGCCGTCCTTCGCGTTTCTGGCTGTCAGCCTCAGGTACGCTCGTATTTGACTGCGCCATCCAGGCGCATCGACGCTGTGCGCCAGGCCATTTGCATCGCTGAGTATTGCCGTCGGTATGAATGCGATGCGTCGTCGGCTCAGAGCCTGTTTGCAACCATAAATTATCGATCTCCTGATCCGTTATCTTCAGGCCTACAGGCTTGTTCAAACATCGTTTCCTCCTTGACTCTTCGATGGATTCCGATAATGCTTCCGATCATCGCCAATCCACCCGAATTTCACGATAAACCGACCAACCGCGAGAAATACCGTTTTTGGATTAAATCTTACGGTTATACCGCTGATTCCATAATTTCATCCGTATCTCTGTAACATTTTCCACGCTTTCATCCTCTTTCGATTTTGTCTTGGCTGGATTTCTAAGAAGGAGTAATTTGAATCAATTTTATTTAGCGATTTCCATCCTTTTTACTGGTTTCCTAGATCTTTCGTTGACCACTTGCGCTACGATTTAACTTTTGGTAGCCGTGCCGCGCTTTACAATATTACATGCGGTAAGGAGTTACATTGACGTCGCACCGCGTCTGCCAGCGCAAAGCTTTAAGCTGTGCCTTAGCGCATTGGTAAGGTCTTATATAATGAATTTTACACGGATGTGAATAAATATTCACAACAACAATAATATCTTGTTAATTAAATAATCTACTTCTGTATGGTGAATTTCAAAACATTTGGGAATATATAGCTCGAATAATGAACGATCCAACTGTTAACCGACGTGATGGACACGTCGTTTTTGTTTCTGCGACAAATGCCTTTGGAACAAAAGCATCTCGACGTGCGTGGCACGTTTTTATAGCGTAAGTGGTTAGAAGTGTCAAGTGTAATTCGACATAGGACGAGTATCTTATCTTCCTGTATAATTAAATCAGTAATTCGACGGATATACGAATAAAATTTGTAGAAACGGTATATTTTAACGCAACGTTTCTTTCGAAATAAACGGTGAATAGAGTCCGATATTTCGAAATTTCAATGAGAAGATTCTATGTATTCGCTCTGTCTCGAGTCAGGCTGGATAACAGCGCCGTGGCTGGGTGTCGCGTATAATTCAATTAAATCGTCACGGCTTAATCGATATTTAACATAATACACTGGACCGCGAAAATGCATGGCACGGTGCTGTCTCTAAACAATGTTTAATAACGCAATGTACGTTTTGCATCGCGATATCAGTTTCACTGTAAACGTGACCCACTCGAAGGCATTCGTTATAATTAGCGTCACGAGCATGCTCTGCCGTCCACAAACCACAGGATGGAATTATCCGAATGTCTCAGCCAGAATTACACGCGCGTTGTTGCACAATCTTGTTTGCATTACACCATGGATCATTTGCACGGCCGCGATAGCCGCCTGTTCTTTCGCCGGCTTCGACCTTTGGCCCCTCGTTCACCGACGCTCACCTTAATTCCTTATAAAATATCGCTCGTTTTCCAAACATCGTAAGAAAATAAATCGCAAGAGAGTTCCGCTGTTCGATACATAAAAAAGCTCGTTTGTTGTACGTGCAATGCAGTTATAAAGCACAATCGATACCCACGCGTGCTTCTGTTTTTTTCAATTCTCGCTCACTCTTTTCCCTCCGACTTCTATCCTGGAATGCACTTTCTTTCATTCCTTTATTCCCGCTTGTTTATTCGCTGGTATAAATTCTGCAGATACTCTCGGAAAATATTGCAATACTCTCACCGATTTGCACCTTAACGCGATTTCCTCCTCACGGTCGAACGTCTAGTACAAAAGAGAAGGATCACGTCGTTCCTATACGATTTATTATAATAGAACGCAATTATTTCGCTGCATAGGTTGTTAATCGCTCCTGTCACGTTCGCTTGGAATCGTATCGAGAAAACTGCATGGAACTGGGTTATATCGTAATACGTCGCATCGAAAGGAGAATTATTACGATTCGAGCGACATCGACGACGCTTATCCTTTACTCGCGGTGAATTTTTCATATCCAATTCGCGAAATGAGCATAACATTACGATATAACGAACGAGAACGCCGTTCTCTGCGGATCAACTTTGCCCGCGGTTTCCCGGTCGCGAGCGGTCTTTTTCCCGCAATTTGCCACGAATTACTCGCCGCGGCGCGGCTTTTATCCGATAAAAACGGAGGGGCCCCTGCGAAGGCGAGCCACGTAAAGTGGCTCGTTAGATCGCAAACGCATTCTGAGCGGCTGCTCAGTCCCCGCGATTCCTCGAGACACAAGGAAGGCCGGCGTTGCACAAAGGACAATAACGTGCATTCCTGGCGCAACGTCGCGGCGGAACTTATGCAGGCCCGTATTATGCATATTCCGGCTGCGAGTTGTCGCGTTGCGGCACGTGGCTAAGACAACTCGGCTCGAAGTTATCCGTGGGATGTTTAAAAGTTAATACCTACAAATATTTCCCGGGTAAAATTGCCGCTGCTCCGGCAGGCTGCTCCTGCGATACATTATGCATGACTGCGAACGTGTACGTGTGGTGGAGACGAGCGACCGACGTTCGCGATAAATTCCCGGTCTCAGACCTTTCGATGTCTGCTCGACAAAAAGGGAATTACCCTTTCGACCTATTTCGCCGCTCAGTCGCGAAATCGCTAATGAATAGCCGACTCGCTATTTTTCGCCTTTCCACGGCCTCGCTTTTCCATCATTTCGACAAAGTTCCCGAGCCTCGCTCGAAACGCGCGATTTCGATCACGTTTCCGTGGATCGTTCGGAGTTCGTTTCGAGAGTTTCGATCATTCGACAAGATCTAAGTAGATCCATCGGAACCTTGGATAATCTGCAACGAGGAATTTTACCGGATGAAACGAAGAGGAGGAAAATTTCTTGGCTCTTCCTGAGCGTGTTGGTATCGCGTTGCGGTGTACAGGATGAAACTGGCCACGTTGTCGGGGAATAAAAATTCAAGGCACTCCTGCCCTTCGTTCTAGCGTTGCAATTAAGGAGCAATGACGGAGGGAATTGCATATTCTCTCGTCGCGGTTTTCCCATTCTGCTCATTAGTAACTCTTTCCTCGCGAAGGAACAGAAGGGAAGAAAGCCGAAATGGGATTACGTTGTTCCATTTCCGACCAGGCTGGCTTGTTCGTGTTCTATGAAAACGAGGTATTATCTCTACCTTTTTTCTTTCCCTCTCTTTCATTTCTCTTCTCTCTGTCTCATTCTTTTTTTCCCTATTTCCGCCTTTTTCTTTCCGTTCCCCGAATTTATCGCCCAATTGTTCCATCCGCTAGGCTAATTCGTATTAAGACAAATATCGCGCTCCTTTATTTACGGTTTCACGGTGAATATTCCTCGAGCTGGGTCTACCGTTTCGCGGATTGATAAACAACCTGCGATTTTTTGCGCGACGTTCTTACGGGATATTAATAGTACTCGCGAAGAAGATTAAAAACTGGAGAACCGAGAGAGGAAATTTATCGCTGGCTTATATTCTCTTTCAAACCTGGGAGAATTAATTTTTCTATTGTTGCATGTTGAAAGTGATTTAAATTACGACAAATTTCACGCCCCTCGCCCGAAGAGCTCGGGATTTTATCAATTAATTGCGCGAAAGGATTTCTTCAATGGAGATCAGCGTTTTCTCTACGTCCTTGCGAATTTTCACGCGAATTTTATCGAAATTATATTAATATTCTTCACTTCCAATCTTCAATTTCTTCGGTTTCTTTGATGCAGAGTCAAAAGAATTTCATTTTTGAAAGTCTGAGTCTTTTCAATTCGTTCATTACATCATCGAATTCTTGAATTTCGATTCGTTAAAATTCGATATTATATTTTTTCGATAAAGAAATAACGTTGCCGCACTGTATTCCTCGAATCGTTTTAAATCTCCATAATGTTTCTAACATTTTTATACGCTTAGACTTTGTGCACCTCTTCGAGTTCTCTCTCAAGAGATACGCGCTCGACTATTTATTATTGGGTTGACGAACCTAACCGAATTTCCTTCGCAACGCGATCACCGTTACCCACCATCCCGCAGCAATTGTTTCGTGAAATGAGAGACGATTCGATCGCAGAGGCAAGCTGACATTTCGTCGTCGGTTTTCTGCCAGCCATCCGTCAATTTTCTTTCATTCGTTCGCAGCCGAGGAAGCACGCGATCCACGATACTCGGTCCCTTTGAAATATCGACCAAGAATCCCGCTAGTGATCATCGTTTCGTGACGTACACGCGTCCGTGTGCTGCAGGGGTTGACTGTAATTTCGCGAGAAATCGATGCATCGATCCACAACGCGGGTACCTGACGCGGGGTTGTTGCTCGTTTTCCTTTGAGGAAATCCTATCTGCCAGGAAATGTCGTGCCCGACGACTTTATCTCGCTGGGAAAGGGTCGCTTTCGAGGGTGGCTGCACGCATGCTCCTCGATTTAATGCGAAATTAACCCTCTCTACCGAAAGATCGAGTTCGACACACGGTACGCAGTAACGAGCTTTGCTCGCCAAAATTGAACACGTCCAGAAACGGGTATCGACGTAACCGTGATCAACTATGATTTTTAAGAATCCAAATATCGAAATATTATTTATTTTCGAGTCGACGATCTACCGAAGAAAATTTCTGATATTTCCCCGAGAAAACTTCTTTGTATCACGAGATAGGCGAAATGTAGAATGATAGATGCATAAATGGCATAGTGAGTACCAAAGGTGTATTGGTAGGACTAAGGAGTGATCAAATGTTATTAACCCTTTCGCTACAGCGATTCAGTCCGTCGTTGCGTCACTCCTGAATGGGACTTCCCGCTGAAAGTGTGCACATTGCGCGTGGATAGTGTATTTTGGAAGAATAGGGATTTTTCTTTAACACTAGATTTACGGGACCCGTCAATTTGACGGGTGGATTGCATCAATTATACGATATTAACAGATTTAATTAACTTATATTAAGTCTATTAATATTGCGATTGTTTTCATATTAAATCCATCGTTTATTTTGTAAAGAAAATATGTGGTTTTCTTTATCCTCAATCTGCCGAGTGTCCGTAGAAATAGGTATCCAAAAAACCCCCGTAAATCTAGTGTTAGAACAATATACTTATAACATCTACATAAGATATAAACTTATTTAATGGGTAAAAAAAGTCTTATCAACTATTGAAAAAAGTGAAGAAATAATATACAGTAATGAATTAAAACATAATACACAGTGTAGCACAGTAGTAAGCGAAAAATGCAGGTATAACAAATATAATTTGAGTGGTGTGTCGTTTATTTCTTTCGTCAAAAGATTCACGCAGCAGTCGCTAGAGGCGCTGCTCTATACACAAATTAAGCCGTGATTTTACCGGTATGTCGGATATATCCGGCGTTCGGCTCCGGGAGTATTCGTATGGATGACGGAAAAATCCGTCGTTCGGCTCCGTGAGTCTCCATGTGGATGACGGATATATCGGTCGTTCGGAGCGAAAGGGTTAAATAATTACTAAAGGAAGAATGATTTCGAGAAACGCTTCGAAAACCTTCCTAACGTTTAGTAAGTAGTATAAACGAGTATAAAGGAGACGTCGAATGATACGAGAGTCAAAGTAAAACTCAAAGTTCCAAAGATTCAGAATAAGAGTTCGAGTAAGTGTGTCAAAACGATTCTGCGTATCTTTGCGAACGCCAATACTGCCGTATGATTTGACCACAAAATGGCGTCAACACATGCAACGTTAAATGCAAAGTGTGAAGAATGTATTCTGCCAGCGACGAGATCGGTCTATTGTCTCTGTTGTTGACAGACACGGGTCTCGTAGTTTATTTTCGCGACGACGTCAGAGGTGGTGGGAATTTGCGAATTATCGGTGTTTCGATTACGCGAGTGTCGTGCTTTACCGCGGGATCGATTAAACGCGCGGAGAGAATACGGAGCTTTTTACACGTGGACAAAGAGCGAGCGTAATTTTCGCTTCTTTTATTCCTCCCTTTGCCGAACGAGCGATTAGAATTTATCACGCGGAGTTAAAACGTCGAGGCATCAACGGCGATTTTATCCATCTCGAATGACGATCGCGTCGAAACGGTGGTCGCGAATTAAATTGTCACGATTGCTGCAAATTACGCGCATGAAGCATCGCGTGAACCGGAGATGTTACGATATCAGCACTTAACGCGAGTAATATCGACTATGTCACCGCGTGTATCGCTTCCTCGACGTGGCGTCGAATTTTCCGAAGGATTTCTCGAAGGATTCGAGGCCTTTTATACTCCTATAACGCGTAGAATTCGCATTGATAACACCAATGTAACTGCAATCGAAGATTGCTCCACGTCCTGAAAACCGAGCGCAGGAAAAACGTCTCTTATCTAGCTAGAATATTTTTTATTTCTATTTAGGCTACCAATATTATACCGCAAGTATAGTCCTCGCGACATTAACACTAGATTTACCGGCTGTTTAACCCTTTGTGGACGAGAAGCGACATTCATTCGCCACGATGTTTCGCGCGGTAGGACGAGTGGCGAGTGAGAGGCGACATGCGGTGTATATGTTAGATTTCGTTATCTCCAAACGATAGGATCGCTTGGTTCTTGGAAAGGTTCCTTAGCTGTTGATAGTCTTTTATACGATGTGTGAAATGACCCATCATAACAGAAATAAGATAATGAAAGATTCTTCTAAGAGTGTAGCTCTTAGAAGCTACAACAACCCGGCATCAGTTGAGACTTGGCGAGTGTGGCAAAATCATCAGAAGAGTTTGTTTAACGTGATTTTGCATGGACCCCTACAAAAATGGGTTTCATAAATGAACACAGTTCTAGTATAGACGAATTTTGTTTTGATACGGTTCATGCCGAAATCCGACGTATTTATAAAGAAATTAACGCGATGAAAAGTGACCAAAGCGATGAAGATGAGAACGCATCTTGGCGAATGTTTTATAAAGTATCACACAAAGCGAAACTGCAGATTCTTTTAAATATATAATTTTAAAGTTGTAAATATAGATAAACGATCAAAATATAATGTTTTTATAAGATATAATTTACATGTAAGATCATTTTACTGTATTATGCAAGTCACTCAACACATTCGCAAAAACCCGCCCGAAGAAGTCGTCGTCCGTGAAGGATTAAATATACCTATTGCTACCAAGAGCAGTCAGAATGATTTTTAAAAATGACAAAAAAAGTTAAATAGTATTAATTGTGATACAGATATGATTTAAACGCTTAATTGTTTGTAATTCATCGGTCACAATTTTTACATATGTAGATTTTGCTCAGTGTACACTTCTCGCGTACACTTTTTTATTGCATATATTGCAAACAGTTATGGTCTTATTATTATTGCAATATACTATTTGACACAATTTATGTACAGGAACCGTGTCACTTGAACTTGATACATTAGCTTCTTCTGGTTCTTCTGAGTCTGATATTCAGAAGCAAATTCTTCTGCTGGACGAAACAAAAGTCTTTCCTTGATATATTTTCATTTGTCGTGTTTTCATACGATATTCAGCAATTAAAACACTGAAGAAACTTGAGAGAAACTTGAAGTGGCCACCTTCTGGAACCTGATTTGACAGTATACTTTCGCGCCATTTGGTCAGTGAGATCGATGCCAAATTTCGTGTTATAAAAAGACACAGTTTCGGGTAATTTCTTGTTAGTTTTATCAATTTTTACGCGTTTGCGTTTTGTACTTAGTACAAGTACTTTCTTATTCGGTTTACTCTTGTGAACTGTAAGTGTACATTCATTTGATTCGTACAGCAACGTTGAGAAACGGGCCGTGCCATCTTTCTTCTGTTTGCAAGATATTGGGAGCTTCCTATTGTTTCTACGAATTATTCCAAGCGACGAAGTATTTTTAGATAATAATTTTAACGCCAGAAGAAAACTGGTGAAGAAATTATCCGTTTTTACCGTTCTACCTTTCATAGTATATGGTTCTACTAGTTTCAGTACAACAAATTCGCTTAGTGGGATTGACAAATCTCGAGCATCATTTTTTCCTAAATAAGAAAAGCCACTTATTACATACTTAGTTTTAACCCTTTGCGCTCGAACACTTTTTCGCTATGAAGAAGCTTTTCTTATGTTTCTATAAGCTCGGTAGTACCTTTCATGTGAAAATATGTAAAAAATAATATATGTTTGGGTTTGGAACGAGTGGAATTATTTTATTTTAATACTTAGCGTGTAGTTATCTTTAATATACTTATTATCGCTTCGTTTTTAAGTTATGGAATTAAAACGAATGGTGACTGAGAGTCGCCTCTCGAGTGCAAAGGGTTAATATCAAACGCTAACCAAAATTTTATGCCAAATTTCTGAGGTTCGTTTCGCATATATCGCGTGAACCTGGCCTTCGTTGGAAGGAGTTGCTCATCCATCGCAATTCAAGCTTCTGATTTGAAGCAATTTTGGCTATTTTCGATAAATTTGTTCCAAACTGTTGAAACTAATGCCCGATAAAACATTGCAATACATAGCAATTGCTGCAGCCGTCCCTATGTCATTTCATCACATAAAAATACGTACCAGTCACTTTGACTAGTACTGTTATAAGTGTGAATAGCGAAAAATATATTTGTCACGAATACATATAAAATAATATAAAATTCATAAAACTGATTCTTTAGTTATGGCTAAAAAGTCAGGAAAACTCACGAAAGAAAATGATACACGCGACAAGTATTTTGAATTGAAATTGCAAAACCAGTCATTTCGGCTGGTCTGGTAAATCTAGTGTTAAATACTTTCGGCACGACGAGTATTCGTTCAGGTAAATAAAGAGGAACTTTTTAAAATCGAATTAAATTGCTAAAACGAATGAAATTCTCTGATCCAACGTGTACGTATTTTTTCACCCTCGGAGATCATTTGACCCGCTATGAAACAGCAGATAAAATCTCCTTAGCTGATAGAATTTGAAGTGCGGTCGGGCCATTAATAGCTATCAGAGCGCCCTATACATAGGAGGCATCGCGTAAGCAGAGACTAATGAACGCGATAGGTAAGAGGCTTTGCAGGGACAAGGCTGATACAGTTAATGCTCCGACAGGTATCGTAATATTCCGAATTGTCGGCGTGTTTTCCCGTTTCCTGGAACCTATGTTTGCACTCGCTTCAAAGCTCTACGTGCGATCGATGCTGCGAGCTTATAGCCCCGGCCAGCTTCGCTGTTCCTTCATTTTTCTCGATACATCAGATGATCTACTTCGCGTTACGGTTCTCGCTTTACATCTTTCCCGTTGAAACGGGACAGATCGCGAGACCTCGAGTTCGCATTGCTATTTTCAACGTTAACAGGTTAACAGCGAATCGGGATTCGTTGATGATTTTCCATTTCGCCATTTCGCGTTTATTATCATTCGATAGCAAGATAGACGGGTCAAACGGTCGAAACCAACGAACAGACGATGATTTGGGAATTTATTCTGGATTTTTAGGATTCAACACCGAAACGTTGCTATTATCGCATCGTCGTTCCATACATTTGGTTATCTCGGTGGAAGTATTTTTATCGCCGGGTACATTCGAGGTATTGAAAAGGACAGGGTTTTTATAACCGCTGGGAACGGCGAAAGTTTTCCAAAGCCTGATGTATCTTCGCCGTGTTTACTCCTATACGATATAACCTCGTAGAAGTTGAAAATACTACCACGGCGATCCTCCTTTCTTTGAACCCCGTGTCCTTTCCTTTCAGTCCGATGCAATACGCCGTCTATTTCTTTTGCGAGAAATAACGTGTTCGATTTGTTCTTCGCATTTGCAACATCTCTGCGCCGGGCGAAAAAAACTTCTCCCCGGGATTTGTTTTCCTTTGATACGGCATGAAACGGATCACAGATCGCGCTTCTGAGGAAAGAGTTGCAGGAACGCGTTGCAACTCCGGTCTCTGTGTCTCTTCTTTTCAATAAAATATTTTTCAACATACCACTGAAAGTCGAACTTTACCAGACGTAACGTTATTTTCCGAAAATTTCTTTTACGCGAATTCCATTTTCTACTCTTTCTACGTGAAATACATTTATCACAAATTGTTTTGTTTCCCGCCGATTTATCTTCCGAGTAATTCGTTTGATATTTTTAACAATACCACTCGGTCGATTCGCGCATATATTTGAAACCCAAGTTGACCGAAGTCCAGCTTCGATTTGCTCTCGTATCCGTCGGCGAACGTGACTCCGCTTTCTTGTTTATACAAATTTACCTACACGAGTTTGTTTGCGCGACATTCTGTTCAAAACTGCTTACCTTTATTCCACGTTTATGACGCTGTTCGATCAACCTCGAGTTGCATTCTCGAAACGCAACCACTGTAAACGTCGAGTGAAGACTCGTAGCTGAACGGTGTTTAATCGCGTGCCAAATCGCGAAGCAAAGTTGCGAAAAATAAAAGGAAAAATATCTTCCAAGCTATTAAACTCGATTTTCAAGGGAAACCAGTATACTCAGCGTCGTCAACGTGTCTCAGCTCCCAATTACCGAAATTTCGCGCGTCCTATCGTTAACCGACAAAACAACGCCCGGGGCGATTCGCGATTTGCGAGGAAAATTTCGAATCCTCGCTTGTACGTCCCTGTGTCAGGTGCATGCAGGTGTACGTGTGCATCCTTTACCAGGTGTCGAACAAACGCGTACAAACAGGTCCCGAAATAGTCGCAGCTGTACAAATAGTTACGCTCCTTCGAGGTTCCAGCGCATAGGAAATGAATTTCATATGAGGCGACTCGTTTCAGATATCGCAATTGAGTTAGTCTCGTTTATCCTTTAATCACCTTACCGTGTTATATTTAGATGGAACAGTTGGATAACAAAGGAGAATGGAAATAATTGCAAACTAATAATGCAATAGGATTTATTCTATTCCGTATAATCTCGAATAATTCTCAAAGTAACAACTTGCTTCGCAATTTATTCTCCTCTTCAGTCATAACGCGTTTGCTCCGTTGTAATGTAGGTAGCCCCTCTACAACACGGTTTCGCTGTAACACGATTCATAAAATGCGACAACTCTCCTACAACACGACATCCTATAACACGGTTTCACTCTAACACGATAAGAAAATATAAATATAAACATAAATATAAATATAAATATAATCTTAATACAACACTGTACTTCATCAGTCGCAACGAAGCTTGCCGTCTTGACCGTTTGAGTTGCAGAAATTTTTGAAGAAATACGGTCGAAAAACCCAAGCAGCGCGATAGAACTCGTCTTATTTTGTGTCGAAAATGAAGCAGCTACGCGATGTAAGTACGTGCGTCACTGAACATCAGCACAATGGAATTTATTAAATTAAAGTTGCGTTGAATTAAAATAATATTTTGTCTTTTTCTGTTTTGTATTGTACATACATTTATATTTTTAATAAAAATTAAGATTTTTACGTAGAATTAAAAATAAAAATTTGTTTTTAATAAGTTCTCAGAACGTAATTCCCCTTTTTGTATAGGCTCTGGGTCTCATACAACACGGTTTCACACAACACATTTTCTAAGAACCTATCTACCGTGTTATAGGAGATTTACCTGTACTTTAAAATCCGAATCTCGAGATGACGGATCACTCCCGTCATTTTCCTCGAGTCTTCTCGAGTTCCTCTCCTATATTTCCGAGAACAAATCTTGTTTCTTTGATCGTGACAGCGATCGCTGTTTATCGAACGCTATGAAACTCCGATATCCAGGTGATTCGTTACAACTGCGACTCACAGGACCGAATTGCACGATCCTGGTTTCGCGAAGTGGTGAAACTAAGGAAACTAAGAAACGGAGACTCCGCTCGGATGAATTTGGCGAACGGCCCGGCCGTGGAATCGGTTTTTACGAGCAATCGGCCATTTCCATCGTGGATACCGGGTCAAGATTTTTAAAGGGCGCGAAGCAATTAAATCGTCCGTGCTTAATTGATCATTCGTCCGTTCGTTTCATCGATGGAAAATGGTACATCGGCAAGCCCGTTGGGAAGTTTCTTCGATTCGCTGAAAAATTTCGCCGGATTATTCGCGACCTGTTCGGCGCAGCCGGATCGGAAAAACCCGCCAAGTAATTAAGAAAGTAGCGCGAACCACTCCGGAAACAGGGCTAAATTACTCGGAAAAATTTAATTCTCTGATAATATCGGTCACGTGCATCGTTTCGCGGGGCTCGAAACTTTCCACGCACCCTTCTCTTCTATTTCCTCCCGGGCTAATTTCCCATCGTTAATGACCGTATTTTCCCAATGTTCGCGAGTCTTCTTCTCCTTCTCCCTTTTCCCTCGATTCATCCGGGAGATGGCAAGCAGAATTCCCCGGAACGTATCGAACGTGCAAGACTGGCTGTAGCTTATACCCTCTATGCCAAGACGACTCGTATCGCCGATAGCAATTTCGAAGCAAGCAACTTTCTCGGTTCTACCTTTAATGCGGCCTCTTGGTCCGTTCCGCTTCCTTTGTCACCGACTTTTACGTTTATTTCTAATTCCGCGTAAAACCTTCTTAAGAGGTTCCAGCACCGAGTCACTTGGAACGTTCAGGCTGTTATGTAAGTGCAAGTTAAGCATTTATGGAATACACGTGGCATATTTTCGAAGATAACGCGATCTTTCTACCCACTGTCTCTCGCTAAAAGGGTTTTATCAGTTGATACACGTAATATCCTCGTTTAGAACCTCGAAGAAATAGGATCTACAGAATCATACAAGTCTCGAACTCTCATCGCGATAATTTTATCCATTATCCTCTATGTCGCTGGTTCGGAATTCACGCGAGTCTATTTAAAGGCTTCGATCATTTTCCGAGGCTCATCAGATAAGTTCGTAATTTTCGCGCAGGTTTTGGATCATGTAGTTAGCGTCGACCGCGTTCTCGTGGACGCGAGATGGGACACGGAGTCTTCGGAGGGTAAAGCAATTAAACGTCGGTCTAATTGACGGTAAATCGATGACGCGGTGTTTCCCGGCGAGCGGTCTGGTAATACAGCGAGGGAGAATCGCGGAAACGGGGAAGAAAATAGGAATTCACGGAGAAAATGGAAGTGGCAGCGTCTTCGTGCTGGCACGTAACGAGCCGCAAGGGGATGCTCGCTGCCCCTGTCAAATTAATATGCTCGTCTGTCCGTTACTGCGATTGTGGAAGTTATTTTGGCCGATGCGCTGCAGAGCCTCCTGCTGACGCGGACAGCGCGGCGGATCAAAGTGATTTTCGAAAATATTTGGATAACCCGCGAATATTAAACGACTTGCCCACCGAGCGAACTTTTCCATTAACTGTTATCTCGTTTCTGCGAAATTCCCGTCGAGAGATCTCGCGCCTTTGACGCGTGGAAAATCGCGTTACGTTTACGGACACCGTTGCGGACACGGCTCTATCGTTTATGAATCGTTGAAAATATGGAAATGAGAATTTGCGTTCAACGTTCTCCACGGTTCCGCTAAGAAATCCAATACGGATATTATACCACGTTGTCGAAACAAAATTCCACGAGGAATAGCATCGGTATCGCGGTATGCCGGAAACGGGGATTTGCATAAAGACTACCGTGTTGAATGAATTCAACAAGTCGGAAGAAAATCAGCGTTATTCGCGATGGAATAGGCTACCAAATCATCTCGACAGCTTGGACAAAGCTTTGATCGACGTCGGGAAACTGAACGAATTAAAAAGAAGAAAGTCGTAAAAGATACGGAAAGAACGTAATATCTAAATATGTCTGAATTGATCGCGTTCTCTGTATTTGGTCAGTGTGAAATACGATAAAGAAGCTATATGAAAATGAGAAAAGAAAACGTATCGAGTATTGCAAATTGTTGTTTCTATCTTGACAAGAACCATCGTTGATTTTTAGCCAAATGGTAGTTGCTGTAGTTTCTGTTACGAATTCTCGCGTTGATGGCAGCAATATCCGAAATTTCGGAGGGATCGCGATATTTGATGAAGTATCGTCGGTGCTTGAAAATTTCATAATCCTCTATGGCTCGTGGTTTCCGGCAAACTTGTGCGATTGCGCCTGACCCTGCGTGCTCGACCCAAAACTTGCAAGGTGAAGATTCCTATGCTATATCGTGCTTTATTTACGACACGGTTTTTCGAAAACTTAGAAACAAAAATTCGTAGGCTACAGAATTCATTTTTAATATCTAAAATACTCGCGTCTTAGAAAATATTTCATTTCATTGTTCTCATTCTCGAAACTAATTTATTTCGCATTTTTCATTCTATATATGTCCGTAGCAACGATTATAAATAAATCTCGGTTAAATATCGCAATCGTATATTATGAAATGGTAATCTCGCGGTTAACATATTGCAAAGGTTGCTTCGAAATTGTTAAATATTTTATGTATCGATAATAGGTCGTCTTAATGGCAAGGGTTGCGAGTTCCGATCATCGGCGAGGCAATTATTTTCTGCTGTGCAAAAGTTTCATTGTTTTTAATAATATATCAACCGTTATTATATGCTATGACACGTGTACGGGTGCAATACGGGGCGATTATTAAAAGGTTGTAAGGAAATGAAATTATTTTGTAATTATCAAGCTGCGCGTTGGCAGAATTTACGAGATAGGGGCCCTGTTTAACGCGAAAATGAAACGAACTCGTTGGATCCCTGTTTTTTACTTTCAGTTTACCTTCACGTATAATTACGTTATTAATTAAACGTAAACTGCGAAATAGCTTACATGTTTTTACCAAGTAGTTTCGCGGGGTTATTAATTCGGTGCTTTGCGAGTGTGCTTTTCAAATTACGTAACATTACCAATTAAAACTGTAGCGAACACCGGGTGAGTATAATTTGCCCTATTCGTAACCAATATTTAGCAAAAATATCCCTCTTCTGCTTAATTATACGTAAATTACTAAACTGGAAAATCGAGCAGCGTATAGGTACATACCGTATATTTTTCCTTGAACTGAAATCCAGATAATAAACGCTCTTCTGTATACTATAATTAACGTATTTACAGAAAAAGTTTCGAGACACAATATTATCCAGAAATTCCAGTTCGATGTTGCAATTTCATTTCATTACCAACCGAGAGAGTTACAATTAAAATATTCCTGCTTCTCGTTAATATAACGTACTCTTTGAGAACAGAGGCTACGCAAAGCTACGCAGTTTACGATAACAATTGGCAGCTTCCAAAAATTCCAGTTCGATGTTGCAATTTTATTTCATTACCAACCGAAAGAGTTACAATTAAAATATTCCTGCTTCTCGTTAATATAACGTACTCTTTGAGAATAGATGCTGCAGAAAGCTACGCAGTTTACGATAACTATTGGCAGCTTCCGAAAATTCCAGTTCGATGTTGCAATTTTATTTCATTACCAACCGAAAGAGTTACAATTAAAACATCCTTCCTTCTTGTTAAAAGAGCATACTCTTTGAGAATAGATACTGCAGAAAGCTACGCAGTTTACGATAACAATTGGCAGCTTCCGAAAATTTTAGTTCGATATTGCAATTTTATTTCATTACCAATTGGGATAGTAACAATTAAAATATCCTTCCTTCTTGTTAAAAGAGCATACTCTTTGAGAATAGATACTACAAAAAGCTACGCAGTTTACGATAACAATTGGCAGCTTCCGAAAATTCCAATTCGATATTGCAATTTTATTTCATTACCAATTGGGATAGTAACAATTAAAATATCCTTCCTTCTTGTTTAAAGAACGTACTCTTTGAGAACAGAGACTGTACAAAACTACGTAGTTTACGATAACAGTTGGTAACATCCGAACCATATTCTTCGCAGAAGATAAAAAATGATAAATTTATTACGAACGAATTTACATCGAAGAAAAATCATAGAAAAGATCGACGTTCAATGCGGGATCTTTAACGAAAAATTTGCGAACACTCGAGTTTATGGGATACGGACTTAGCAGGGTTAGCGCGGGCTCGGCGAAAGGTGGGAAAACGGCGAAGACAAACTGGAGTGTAAGAAAGGGGAAAGAAATCGGTGGAGGGATAGAGGTGACGTATCTTGCGGGATCTTTCAGACAGATACCAAGGCGGCACGGTTATAAATGCACGGGAACTCTGTTCTCGGTAGACCAAGGCGGTGGCACGATCACGTTCCGTGGTCGTGACGCGTGTTATGTATGGCAATCCGCCTCGTTCGTGTGTATACGTACCGAATTTCTCCTTAGCCCAGCGGCATTTGTTTCCAGCAACTACCTGCGACACGCGAAAGTTCATAATAACGCGATGGGCCTGCAATTTTGTAGCAGCGCATGCCGCACTCGCGACAAATTCCCGGGAATTCCTTGACGCGTTCAATTTCTCTGTTCAACAGCGAATTTTACCGATTCCACTTTACTTCTCGACGTTATTCGGAAAGCCTGACTTTCGTCGATCAGCTAGGTACCAAACCGTTTTGAGCCTCTAATTAACACCATTTCTACCAAGAGATATCAAAAGACACAAATTTTAACCCTTAACGAACGAATGCCTCCATACACGCGACGTTATAAATATTCTAAAGAAATCGAATGCCGCCATACACGCGGCATGACGTGATATTTTAGGAAATCTGTTAGGTTTGACCTTATTTATACATGCAACAATTAAGGGCGATTGGCAATTGTTTTTTGTCGTGCTCTGGAACGCATTCCTCTCATTACTCTCCGAGGATTGAGCGAAAATACATCGTTTTATATGCGGTCAATAAAGTTTGTTATCGTCATTTTTGGAGGAAGGCGGGAAACACGTAATTATTGCGATACTTGTAGTAAGAAACCTGGTATTCACATTGGGGACTGTTGGGAGAAGTACCACACCCAAAAAAAATATAAGTAATTTTGTATAAATATATCGTTAATCTATAAAAAATAAATTTATAAATGTATACAAATCTATACATTACATACACGCATCTATTTGTTTATTTCAATTCCTATTATTTTTCTGAAATTTTCACTTCGGTATTCTTTTGTACGGATATATCTGTTCATATACTACCTATTATTACTGTAAGTTTTCATAAAATCAAATAAGGTGATATTAATTATGCATCTTTTCTCGCTCTGGAAATGAAGCACTTAATTTCCTAAAAATCCGTCGACTTACTGGTCATAGTATTAGAGAAATGCGCTCGTTCGTTAAGGGTTAACAGTTTGACTGCGGGCAACATACTTTTACGTTTTTCGTAATCTGTCACTGCAGCGCGGGTCACGTAAAAATAGGTATTTAGTAGATTTGTGGTGGATAGCTGCTATTGTATAATTACAATGCAATTATATACAATGTCACACATACACGTCACGTATGTGGGACATTATATGTGTATTGTTGCGTTGCTAGACAATGTTTCGCATTTCTTTTTCCCACAAATTTCGATTGTCGAGTTACTCGGTCTTTTGCTGAGTTACTTGGTCTTCAATCGAGTTCCTATCTACAAAGCGTACAAGTCGTGTTTTATCAATTTGAAGCGCGATTTTTTATTATTGTTTTTTTTTTATATATTTAAGTGTAAAATAAAAATTCTTCGTTGATAAATACGAAGTAGTTTTCGATTTACTGCGATTTTACTGAATGACCAAAATCGCGCACGGTTAACATTGTTCTCTAAGTATAATCATTTCTCCACATTTAAATTTTTGATTTTTTATACAACAGTTGTTAAATTAATTCAGTGATATCATTTTCCTCCAACTCATCCTGACTTTAAAAATGTGCATATGGTATACCTATTTCTACTATGATGTGTCTTTTGACACTTTAAGGATTTCATAACAGTGTTTAATTTTAAACCGGTTTACATATAAATATCAACACCATTTTGCAGTATCATATCAATTGTAATCTGATCAGGGAATCCCAATTTCAGTTGTAACGGAAGATACTTTGATATTCGCTTGTTTTTCGCCGTGTTGCATTTTACTGTAAATCATTGCAGTGACTTGTTCTAAAAAAATTGAATAAATTCGTGAAAAATTTGAAAAACAGATTGTTGAAATTAGTATTACAGGTAAGTAAGCAGCAAAACTGTTTGTAACACTGATAATTATTTCTATTTCTTATCTTTTTTTTACGAAAAGAACATAAATAACCTAACCTTATTTATTTTTTTATTTCTAAAATTATTCTAAACCTGTCCCGAATTACAAGAAAGAAGGACTTATTGCAAAAAATAAATAACATATGTGAAGAATGCTCTGAAATTGATGGAAGCTCACAGTCTGAAAGTGAAGATGAGTTGAATGAATCATTCGAAAGTGACTCTGAATACGATAGCTATTATGAAAATTACTCGTCAAGCAAACTAGTGATTAAAAAGGAAGACAATTTCAATGTAAGTAAAGGACGAAAAAAAATGAGATTATTGACGGATTCTAAAGGTGATAGTGAAAAAAGCAACGAACAGCAAAATATTGAAATTTCTGTTAATGGAACAGTTTGGAACAAGATCATTACGATGTTTGATTATCTTTCTAATGAAAATAAAAAAATGAAGAAGGTAATATTTATTAATTATTGTTTCCGTTATATTGCTCAAATTATCTATATTACATTGATAATTTGAAATACCAACAGTTTTGGCAATTATTTGCATTCAAACGCAAAGATGTCAAAAGACATCTTTCGATCAAAATAGGTATACACAAAATCATGGTAGAAATGGTGTTAATAAACCATAAATATGTCGCTTGAGTCATGAGGTTTTCTTTCAGAGTTGTTTATGTATTGCGTTGTATCACGTTGTGTGTCAGAGTTTGAAAGTCGAGATGCTGAGCTGGTTAGGTATTTTATAATAAAATACATTGGTTAGCGTTTTGCATTTTATTTATTTTAATAATGCATTATCTGCATTTTGATGCGNTTTTGCATTTTATTTATTTTAATAATGCATTATCTGCATTTTGATGCGATTTGTCTGCTTGTCGATTTCGTTCTGAAGTGTTCTGTCTCTGCTGGTCGATTTTTGTTGAAGTTTGTTTCGAGTATACTGTGATTGGTTGCTACAGGATTTGGTAGTGGAAAAATAGAATTTTCTGATTGGATGGGGGTGTGTCGGAAGGATGTTTTCTGAAGGAGTAGAATGATGGCAGAGGAGTTGCCCTTCGCTATTATTTTGGGTCGTGATTTATGGACGTGCGTCTGTTTTTCTGTTGGGTCTGGTTGTTATAAACCTTTGGTATCTGTTTCCGTAATTGCGATTTAATCTGTAAGAAAATAGCAAGCTACGTTTAACCTTCTTTGTTGCTTTGTAACAAGGGAGCGTCTGAATTTCGTTTCTTTTGACACGTTGGCTGCCGTGGGGGTCACCGGTGACCGGCGTGCCCAGATTCATGGAAATACATATAATTTAAACAAGTGACAATTCTTGTAATTTAATTGCATTCCAGAGCCCCATCACTGGTGGCCTCATGCCACGAAAACTGCTTCAAACATGATTTTATAACTCATTTTATCTGCTGCAAATAATATTTCAGCATAATATGCATCTCATAATGAAAAGTTGGCGCGTTGGGCAAACCATCGAAAATCCGTCGAGCAGTCAACGTGTTAAAGGTAAATGGTTTTGGTCCAAAAAAGAGTTGGAAAAAGGATCGCACAAGACAGTCACTCGTGATGGTCGACATAATGAAATCGAACTATCGACGCTGGCTCAGTTCTCTTTCATTTCACCCACGTCATCCCTTCAAAATTCGAAGCTCGATACGAAGAAGAACTCGTAATCCTCGTTTTGATACTTTTATATTCCAGGAAAATGGGGTTGAATATAAATTTCTGCGCGGCAAAACGCGTATTACGGGATGGCCGCGTAACGAAGGAACGAAAATTCGTTTCGATGGTAATAATTCAAACGAGTATCAAGCGTGTAATTACTTCCAGTTTTACTTAAGTTTGTCGAGCGTTCCACTTTCCCGACGCGTTTAATTTTCATCGCGAGTATCCCCCCGATCGATCCAGAGAGAATCAACGTTGCTGTGTAATGTTGGAAATGTAACATTAGCCCACATGCTCGTTAAATAGACTGCGGTATTTCGACTATTCTCCGTAATAAACGAGTCCAAAGTGCAGTAATTCTATTCGAGATTACTCTCAATTTGAGGGAAACGCGTCGCGAGCCAACAACTCGCGAAATAGCAGCTAATCCTGGTACTCTTTGACACCCTTATCACTGGACGAGTGATAAATTCGACGCGTTTTAACGAATAACCGCATACACGTGTCTGACAGTCGAGCAAATTAAATCTAACCTGTACATGGTCGCTATACACCGCATTTGCATACCGATTCTTCACGCATCATCGCGATGAACGGTTATTCAACTGAGCTTTTCTAAAATTCCCGACGAACGCTATTACCCTATAGGACTAAACGTTCTTTTAACCGGTTTCTCGCGAAAATTCGAGATCGTCCTATCATCGGAACCGCAATTTCCCCTAGACTCGCGAGCCACGAAATTACCAGTAACTCTGGCGACCGGTCAATTAGGGTCGATCGCGGGTTATCCACCGGATATTACGGTCGCAAGCTAAGATCTTTCGATTCTTCGGCCGATAACGAGCGTATTAGGATAATTAAAGCATCCGCCGTTGGTCCTTGATACCGATACGCTAGTTGCCAGACTCGTTAATGTTTCGCGTATCGGGGTAGAAGCGAAAGGGTGAAACTGCGAAAGTGGGTCACGTTTAGTCGTGCCGCATCGCTACCGCGGAAATTCGCATGGTCCTCGTCATTACCAATTCCGCGACACGGAATTATGACACGGTTCGTTGTGCGTGTGTCACCCTGGCAATAACGCTCTTTCACCCGACTAACGAGTCCTCCGGGTCTGGCGATCCTTGTCTCGCGTTTTTATTATTCCCGAAGAAGACGCGAGCTTTGTCGTTTCGTTCGATTATACCGATTAGTATCTGTACGGATAAGGCGGGGCTAGGTTTTTAATCTAAGTCCGATAAGCTTATCGCCGTTGCAATGAAGAGCATTACTTCGCGTGGTTTATAGCGTCGTTCGAATTGCAGAAGAAATAGTGCTTTCTGATACCAGGTTGGAGAATTTACAACGTTTATCGCGTTATTTTCGCTCTCTCGTTGAAATTATTTCAATCCTCGATTGTTTGTATCGTTTGTGTTGATTGTAAACGGTACGTGTATATTTCGTAACTTTGGTATTGCGATTTTGGCTTTCAAATATTGGTTTAGCTGTTTGTTTTGTCAGCCGACGATAGCGACTTTTCCTGCAGCGACATCGTATGCTGTGTTGTTAGTCGTTCAATGCCGAACCTACTGTCGGTAAAAATTTAATGGGACACGCGAAAGCATAATGATATTTGAAATTCGTGACACATGTTATCCAGTAACGATTCTTTACGTTTCGCTAAATTAACCCCTTGCCATACTTTGACGAGTATTACTCGTGATGAGAATTTTGGGCCAAACCTGAATATCACGGGTCCTACTCGTAATCATTTAGGCGCGAATAACGAATTATTAGACTTATTTTTTATTGTGCTCGACGAATATTTGTGGGACATGCTAGATATGGAAATAAATCTTGTTTATATCACGTTTCGAGTTCCGACATTCTGTCTTCCTCACTTTGGACCCCTTTCTCGACCAATCGGGCGTATAACTTGTGCTCGGATTCTTCTGAAATAAATTCAAGGGGTAACCCTCTATGGGCCCGTGTAACTTTCAGGTCACATTTTAATTTATCGACATTTTACAAAGCAATTATAGCTTTTCTCATGATATGGCACATAAATCTTAACTCTATGACGTTGCCAACACAACCAATACAAGTATTCATAACCATTGCTAGGCTCATTAACCTGAAATAATAAAATAAATGTTGTGCAAACTGTCTGTAGTAAAACTACGCGAAACCATTTGATCCAATTGATATTATTTGTACTTTTGTTAGTGATTACTAAATTAAAAATAGTGGACATAATAACTCTGGGTTAGTATATCAATATCAACCTATTTGTTTGCATTTCAATTTTCAATTTGTTACTGTTTTTAATGATACCGAATCACTATATTGAATATATCGCAATAAAATTGTTTAAACGCAAAACTTTGTTTTCATTTGCATATATGGGTTTATAATTTCTGATTTTTCGTTCCTACAATTTTTTTTGGTGTTAAAACAAAAATTCGGCCCATAGAGGGTTAAGATAATTGAATATATAATAGAATATATAATAGTATATAATAAAATTGAGGATCGGTTTCTAAAAGGTCAGGTTATTAATAAGCCTATGAATTTAATTTAAAACTGCAATAAAAATAAGAGAAGTGTGCGAAAATTCGATAATTGGGATAGAAATATCTTTCCGATATTAAGTTATCCTCTATAAAAAGGCTATATCTGCTATAAAAAATTAGAGCACGATAAAAAACATTTAGATCGCCTCTGTTAACGTCGCTTGGCACCACGATAATCACCCTTGATAGAACCGCGAGGCCAGTGTTCAGACGTTTTAGGGGATGCTCAAAGGTGCATGCTTGATCAAATAGTCGTTGGTAATCCTGGCTTTTCGCGACGCGAAATTCTAATTCGCGGGAACGCCGGGAGGCGAGAAAAATGCGAGGGAATCTGTCTGGCCGAGATTATTTTCCTTGTTGCGTGATCACGATCCGGATGGAATTTTAATAACCACTTCGTAGATTTCCCCGGTGAACCATTGGAAAGAGCGGCGTTCGCGAAAAAGGAAGGAAACCGCTCCCTATCGCTTACCCGCTGCCTCGCGTCGCGTTTCCATTTTGATATCCGCGTCGGAAAAAAAAAGCGCGAATGAATATTCCGACGCCGTTTGCGTCGTTGCTTTACGATAGAGACGTGTTTATTTTAATAACGCCGCTCGTTTAAACGCCGCGCTTTTTCTTCGAGACACCAGCCAGCCTACCTGCACGATTCATGGTCATAACGAAAGGAGTTCCTCGCGAGAAGTGAAATTTTCTTCCAGTTTTCTCCCTTGCTTTCCTTTTAACGGACCCTTTTGGATCACACAGGTTCGAATTTCTGTTGGAAATAAAAAGTTCGGCGCAATTAACACTAGATTTACGGGACCTGTTAATTTGACGATTAAGGATCTCCAATTATACAATATTAATAGATTTAATCAACTTATATTAAGTTTGTTAATATCGTAGTTGTATTTATATTAAACTCATGGTCTTATTTTTTTAAAGAAAATATATAGTTTTCTTTACCGCAAATCTGACGGGTCTCAATAACGATAGGTATTTGAAAACGTCTGTAAATCTAGTGTTAAGACAACAAAGGTCCTTCGAAGATGCCAGAGAAATTTGGTATTCGCGTGGACCCTTGTCGTGGAACACTGAAGTTTAAAAATTTATTCGAACGTCGCGTGCTTCAATTTGTTTCCCGCGTTGAATTAAAGTTCACGGGAAATTCGCATTGTGTTTGTACTCATGGTCGTATCGGTCGTTCGTCCTGTCTGTTTGATCAAACAGGACTGGAATGACGTTACACCGAGGTTGCTTGGCTCGAGAGCTTCTCCAAATCATATTTAAGCAACGATTGCTTCTCGCGACATTTTTCAACGTCGAGTAATTTTCTCGGCGAGTCTCGATACGGGATTAATATTTATGTCGAGCGGTCGTTAACTCGAGATGTTTAACTTTCCCGCAAACGAAGTCGTTCGCGGGAGAGGGGGTCGAAGAAAGTGGAGAAAAAATGAAATTTATTCGAACACGAGTCTCATTTCGGAATCAGAAATCACTCGGATTGCTTTATGAATTATTGAATCACGTTGTGTTTCTTTGGCGAACAACGCGAGCTGCACGAAACGCGTAGTCTGCACGTTTAAGTGAAGCACATTTTACCGGCTCCTTGTAAATTGAAATTGGCCGGGAATCGAGAGTTTATTTGACTTTATCGAGTGAAACATCAGCATCCCGTTTCCCTTTATTGGAAATTGGATTGGCGTTCTGTAAAAGAATTTTACGAATTCCCTTTGAGCCCTCCGGTTTATTCCAATCACGAAAATATTAAAAGCAGATGCAAAGTACATATTGAAATCGACACAGATTTCACGCTCTGAAATCCTCGAAAATAATGCGCCGATGTTTTCGAATTCCACGAAGATCGGTGCCCCGTCAACGATTATTATTTCGCACGGAAATTTCTCCAGGCCGATAAATAGCGTTTCGCAGCTCGGCGCGAGTAAACTTCTCGACACGCGATGTCAACGAAGAATAACTCGATCGGTTGGCAATTCGAGTATAGAATCTTTCGAAACGCGATACGAATGACAGTCCCTAGTGTCTCGCGAGCGTCTGAAATGTATGCCATTGCGTGTCGATGAGTTGACAGTCGAATCTCGGTCGACCTAAAGGTACGATTGTCGGACAATTACGAATGTACAGATAGGCATACGGCGATAAACCAGAGGAGTTATTATATCAAAAAGTAGGTCGCTGGATGACAGAGTGGCGATGGTCACTGTCCACGCAAGTAGTCGTAACCAGGAAACCCGTAGACGCGTGCGGAGTAGTCAGGTAGTCGATTTCGGAGAAAGTGACCACCGCTGACCACCGACTGACCGCAGGATGGACGCCGTCCATGGCAGACAAGCGATACCACTTGGTCAACGGGTAACACGGTACGTGGAACAGGTTTAGAAACCCTAAACGTCCGTAGAGATGAACGGTGTTGAAATTAAAACCAAAACCTGCCCTTTCGTCGCACTTTCCTCTAACTCGAAACAGCGTCCCGAACGATAGGATTTTCGCGATTCGATTATCGTTCGTCGACGTTCATCTTCATGGATATCACGAAGATGTTAAAACGCACTGGGCGCGATCACGCGAGACAAGCCATCACCGCATTTCCTTTTCGTGTCCTCAGAGAGCTATCGAGGAACGACATTTTCCCGGGTAATCTTTCTCTCGGCCGTCGAAACAAGCCAACGGCGATCTCGACAGGTCGACGGAAATAATACAGTCGATTGCGCGGATCCGACACGGTGACAATGAGGAAGAGCCAGTCGTCTATTGTTCTTTATCAGCCAGCACGGCCGGATGGCTACGGGGAGTGGACGTGGCTGCTCATCCATTCTGACCGGTGCGGGAAAATACTGTCAGCAGAAGTGACGCAGCCAGGTGGGAGGTGATAAAAGAAAATGGCGCGAAAAAGTGTGGCCGGCGCGCTCGTAGAAGGAGGTCGTAGAACAGGCGAACAGCTCGTGAAAGAAACGCGGACGACGCGAAGGAAGAGGCTGCTTGGAAGAAAGACGATGTCTCGTTCCGGGCAATAGGGCGATATACGCGGAGGCGAAAGAACGGAAGGGATAAGAAACCGGGAGCTAGGAAATGCCCGCAAATAATTACCGAGATCATCTATCAAGCCGTCCACTCTCTTTCTTTCTCTTTCATCCTTCTTTCTCGTCTTTCTCTTAATCTTCGTTGTCGTTCCAGCTTCTTAGTCCCCTTTTTCCGCCCGCTAGCGAACGGGGGATGAAACGGAGAAACGAATCGCTCTTCTGTTAAGTCCTGTTACTTCTCGCGGACCGAACGTGCCTCCGACTGCTGATCGCCGGTGCTTTTAAGGTTCGGAAGCTTCGTTCGCCTCTCTCTTCCGGCCGGAGCTTAACGACGTTACGATTCATGCCTCGCGGAAACAGTGGACACGTTTGTCCGTTCGTTCGGAGGATAAAAGAACCGGGCAAGTGCGATAGAATGACGTCGAAATCGCGAAACGAAATTCCACGGGGAAACTCGTTTTCTCTTCTGTCTACTAACCATTCAAAGGCGAATGGCTTTCGATGGACAGCAATTCCGACTATTCGAATAATTCCCATGTAATCGCGCGTTGTTGTAAAGTAACGCATTCGAAATTTATATCAGATCGTAATGGCATAGCTGTCGCGACATTTTTAAAGCAAACGATACAAATGGCGTGTATGCATAATATATACAATCGAATCCTCTTTTAACTGGTCCCTGCGGGATCGAATAAACGATTAACCGCTTAATCCGATGACACGTATCATTTATCGTTCATAAGTTGTTGGTAGAAAAAGGTTGGAACGTACGTAATCGCACGCAGGGTCCGTCGTTTGGATTATTTCGATTTGGAAAAGAAATTTGCAAGCGGAGGATTATTTCAGCGATACGCGAATCGCGATTCGAATTCGGTATGGTTGTAGAGCCAGAGCTAGATAATTTCGCGAATTTTGCTGCGACTATAAATCCGTGTGCCGCGTTGGAGAATTAATTTTGCGCCATGCGGGTCGTGCCAAAGTAATCCTGTTTATCGGCTTTGTAACCGATGGTTATCGGATTTGAAGTTTAAGATAATTAGAGCTGATTACGTTTCCTCACGGAAAGTCATGGCGCCATGCTCTCGAAATCTTGTTGCATCTCCATAGAAGCCACGCCATGTAAATGCTGCTTAAATGGACTTTGCGTGTTGTCTGCGAAGCGGCAAACGAGGATAATTTATGCGCCTTCTGGCGACGTCTCTCACAGCTGATTCCGGCTAATCTGAGTCCTGTCCAATGTCGCGAAAGCGATTACCAAATTCTCGAAGATTTATTCGGTATAGACTTCTTTCCGTAACGCTATAACGAGAAAAACGCTAACAAACTTCGCGGTAGAAGTTTAGAATTCTGTTACTATTAGGTTGGTGCATATGAAATGTCGAATTTTTATGTGAATATATAAAACTGCACATCTTTTTTCAAAAGCTGTTTAGTCAATAAAAATATGCTCCATTCTCTTCAATACACTTTTTCCAACGAGACTTTAAAGCATAGATGCCTGTCTGAAAAAAATTCTGATCTTTAGAATCTATAAACTCTGATATCGAATTTTCCAAACTATCGAATCCAAATATCGAATTTTTCATACTATTTAGCTCGTAAAAACAGTTCTAAATG
>NIJG01000058.1:895204-943209 GCA_002201625.1 Euglossa dilemma | reverse complement strand
AAATAACAAAAGGGAACACTTTCGAGAAAATCTCCTTTGTTGAAATGTGACTCTGGCAATGGACAGTACGACTATAAACGAGGTTATGCCAAAACCAAAAGTATAACGAAAACAGGAAGACGAACGTTCGCATGTAAAAAGATCCGACATTTCATATGCACCAACCTAATAAATATAACGTTTCCGTGGGAGTTTGACATCGACTATTCCCTAACCGGGATTAGAAATTTTAACAAAATCGATCACTCGATAATTCTCTCGATACTGGTTTCCACTCGGCGAGAATTTCGCCACTCGAGGCTGTGGGAAAAAATCGGTTCGCCTCGTTAGACGATGCAGAACGACAGACGGTTTTAAAAGGAAACCGGACAAAGCGGCAAACGATGGAAAGATAAAAGCTCGTATCGGTAGAAGTTGGTCGGAAGGAGACGAACGTACATTGTTCGGCTGATATTTTATTGATAGCAGCATCCCACGTATGTTTCGAATCGTTCGGCTGTACACGCGGCCCGGTAGATCGATAACACATGGCCTCGTGAATATTTCAATCGACCGATGTTGCATCGGTTCGTTCCGTAGGCCAACTTTCCTAGTTACTTTCTTCCCTTCGCGCTGAACTTTACGATACGACGTGCATAATGGCGCGCGCATCCACGTACGTCTCGCCGTGAATATTTAATTCGAACCTTCGGCCGATGTTTGTTTCGCGGACAGGATATCCGAGAATCCGTCTATCCTCGAGCGGAAATGCTCGCGAATGGCATCTCTGATCTTTACCTCTGAAGTAAACAACTCGAAGTACGATCTCGATTCTTGGATTTATCGTCGTTTGCAGGCTATCCAAGATCCTTGTCAATTTTACCCGAATCGTTAAACCAAAGATATTAAAACATAGAGTAAAAATCATAGTTTACTAAAGAAATTAAACATAGGGTACAAAACGAACGAAGTGCAAATTAAATTAGCGAAAAGAATTGTTAAGGAAGTCAAGAGTGTAAATTCTCGCGATATCGTTAAAATTGTGAAGTAGCGATAAATTAAATTTAACACTGTGCGGACGAGAAACGAAGGGTAACGATACATCGAGTGTATACTAAGCAATTAAAAACAGCAAATCGAGGAAAATTTTATGAATTAAAAGATATATACATTATAGATGACAATGCTAAAATTATTTTTTATTATATTCCAAGTAGCTTTCGTCCTAAGAAAATGAAATGATTTCCACGTATATTACAAATTCGTACCCATCGTCGCTGTCGAAGAAATGTCCTAATTTTTGTGACAGTAGTCACAATAGGAACACACAAATGGAAACGAAAGGACTCGAAAAAGGTTTATTTCTCACTCCTCGCCTAAGTGCTCCTCGCTCTGGAGCGTTTACAGAACGATTCTCCAAATTTATGGCAATCCTCTTGCAGCGGTCGATGAGACCCGTCTGTCAGCGACCGGTTTAGTTAGGTTTGTGGGATATTTCCTTACATCTTATACACGACATAAGACACCGGAATCGCGCGAATATTCCGAGAATACCGGGACGCTTCGAAATCTCTACATCTAAAGTGAGCGCAAACTATTCCGAGATTATCTTCTTGATGCTCCATCAAGACACGCTCGGAGTCCCCAAAATTCATACGATTCGCGAAACCGTAGTCCCAGAGCGCAATTACTCCCACAGACGTCCATTCCCTTGATATTCTCATCGGCGGCAGAACAATAATTCCGCCTGTGTTTTCCACGTTGCAGTTTCAGCGGCGAGACTTAATTAAGGGATTGTATTTCACCCTATCCACCCCTCGCGCTTCTCGGAGCCTGTTCGTCCGGTTTCTCGAGCCGGCTCCTCTGCCAGCCTGCGATCCTCGATACCGTTATCTTATTTTCAATTAACTTCTTCTCCCGCCGCGATTGCCACCGGCTGGTTACATGCCCAGGAACCAGACGACCGGAACTGCTCCTTGTCCTCGGCAACAACCCTCTTTCCACGCGCACCCTTTTCGCAGCCTTTGTCCTCCAATTTATTCCGCGCGATCACGGCTCGCTCGTCGCGATGCAAATTAATTCTCCTCGCGCGATATTTTTACGGAGAATTTGTCCGTTCGTAATAAATTCTCGCAAATATTCCAAATATCTGAAAATATGAAAAATATAAAATCATTTTTCCACCGAATCATTGTAAAATCGTTGTTTTTTTTTTAAATTTTTTAGATATTCAGGTGTTTTGCATTTTTTTTATTAAGCTTTCTGTTTTAACAGAAACTTTTAGGATTTATTTGTTCTTGCATGTTCGATGAATTTGAGGATCGAGTTGCTCGAGGTGGTTAAAAGTTTCGTTTCGGATCAAAGCGGTTATGTTGGACCGGGAACTTTGGTCTTTGATGTAAGCAGAGGGTGTGTGTAATATATTCCGTGGGACCGTCGCAACTACGTCTCCGTGCCTGTTATCGTTATGGAGATTTTATACATTTTATTTCACAATTAACGTCGTTTATTTTTAAGCTAATCGCAGCTGTGTCCTCTCATCAAATAGGATACGAAAAGGGAGAAAAATAAGGTACTCGAAAAATCGCGGAAAACAGAATTTCGCGACGTTAATATCGCTCGTTCTATCGATGCAACCGTGTATTCGCTGTATGATCGTTGTTGGGAAAATATTCGGCTCTCTGACACGTGCTATTGAAAATCGCATACTCGAAAATTGTTCATTTTCAAGCTTTCAGGCGGAATGATTTCAGCTCGCACAAAGTGTACTTTCTAGCATGTCTTCGGCCTTTGAAGAATACAGCACGGTTCAATTTAATCGAGTTCCAATTCCATTTTCGTTACAACTTTCCGACGATTTCACGTTCTCGAAAGAGATCGTCATCCTCCTCGCCACTCCGGTATTAAAACGTAACGGGTTTTCGTCCCGTGGTTTCTATGATTGTACCTTGTGTCCACAATCCGCTCTCGCTTTGATTTCCCAGTTATTTAATTACAGCGATGGCCGACGAGTACTCGTGTTTCGAAAAAAATCGCAAAATTCCGAATAAACCTGAACGTTCTCAGGAAACAAAACTATCAGCGATGTTTCTCCATTCCGTTGGCAACGTTTTCCGTGAGAATTCCAATTTTACCGACAAATATATATATAAAAGAAAAGGTGCATTTGAAAATCGGAAATGGTCCAAGGATTTTTCATACGAAAAATCGTGTCATTTTTCTCTTTAACGCTGCTAATTAGCGTTGATCGGTGACAGTGCGTCGTGAAAGACAATGGGGCATAACGGTCTAGTGGCTGGTGATAATGAAATGGATTTAGTAATAATCCTTTTCGGTGGACAAGCATTAATTTCAGTCTCCAGTCGGGATTACGCGCGAAATTCAACAGAGTTGGTGGATAACGCGAGGATATCTCTGCCGAATAAAAGGAGAGAATTTAAATTTACTTCGGGATATCCGGTCTTTCCGCGGCCATTAAAAATTTCTTTCAAAAAGTTACGAGGATATAAACGATTAAGAAGATATACAGAATACGGCTGAAGATCGGATTGAATTTAATACCCTTGCGAAGATATCCGCCGAAGCGCGGAGAACGGTTCACGGTGAAACGAAGCCTCTTTAAAAATCAAAGATGAATCGAAGCCGCCGGTGAATGCAGGGTTATCGCAACCGTCTAACGACGTTGGCCAATGGAGCAACGGGAAAGGGGAAAAAGAGGAGGAGCATTTCCGGTTTAAACGGACGAAATGTTAATTCCCTTCGAAGTACCAGAATTAATGTAGGTCGCGTGTTCGTCGGGTCGCCGTTGAACGTCACGGCGAAACGGGTCATGGGTGGAAAGAGGCGGATAAAAATCCAGGCAAAACAGTTTACACTGCAAATTGAAACCTGTATATTACTCGCTTCGAATCGCAGATTATTTCCGGCCGTATTTCCCCGTTAAATTTCCAACTCGCGCATCCCCGATCGTATAAATTTCATTCGATTTTCCGACCTCGACGAGCAAAACTCCTTCGTCGTGTCCGATTATAAACGACTAACAGCTGTCAATTCGACGACTGGACCTTTATCTTCTCTTTTATATCACGTTTATAAACACTACAACTACCAATTCTGTGAAAAATATTAATCTGGACTGAAAATATATGTACATATATGTAGGATCGTTTTTTGATGTAGAGAATTGATTAGAATAATAGTGCGACTTCTTTTGCGAATACGAGATAACTTTATTAAAATAATCAATGGTATAGGTTAACTGACCAGATGCTTATTCTTATTCTTAAAACTTAAAACTGAACTCTTCGACCACCTACACTGTTATATATCCCTTTCATTGTGTTTTCATTCACACACAGGCGCTATTCCTATGTATCCTGGGCCTTGAGTGGGGCCAGGTACTTAGAACACTCAGGACGCATTTACGATGTAGCCTGGGCCTCGAGTGAGCCATATGCTTGGAAATTCCTAAACTTTCACGTGTTTCTAGCATTCATCCCTCTCGTAAATATCTCAAACATTCGGGCTTCTTGCACGCGGTCACTTCCATGTGCTCTGTGTTCCATCCACTGCTGACATTCATTCAGGGCCGTATTCATCCCATTCCTACGTATAACAAATATCTTCATCGTACCCCTAAAATTACTATTATCTATGCCTTCTGTGTTTCGGCACGTAAAGAGACGTTATCGGTGTGTCATTCGCGTCTCCCACGCGATATCGGACAGTCTATCTTAATCGTGTCGTAGCTTCCATCGTTTTCGCGAAGAACGCGAGGGTATCGGCCCAATTTATCGCGATATTAGCTAATAAAAGTAAACCTCGCCTTCCCCTCGTTCGTCGGAACGTTGCGCAAACGTTGTGTCCAGGCACTGAGACGAGGAACGGAAAAATCGCGGCGGTTTGAATGGCCGCGAGTCGTTGAAAAGAACCAAGAGGAGGACCGAGCGGAGCGGAATTATACACGCGCCTGGTATTTACGAAGTCCGGGGGATGCAGCGAGGGGGTGGAAAGCGGAGGACGGCGTGAAAACGCCGTGAAAGGGAGTATCGGGTCGAAAGACGGGAAGATATAAAAGGTCGGCGGGATAATAAAAGGGAAGTAGTGGGGTGGCGGCATAAGGAGCGTAGGAGGTGGGTCTGCGGGAGAGAAAAATGCTTATTGCCGCGTTCGGTCCCGTAAAAACAAGGCCGGCGAATATTCCTCGGCCAGCGTAACGCGTTTGTCAGAGTTGAAAACAACGGGCGGAAGTTGGCCGGGGGATAAAGTTGCGGCGGGGGTGGCAACATTGAATTTACAATATGAGAACGAGGCGAGCCTTTCGGGCTTTCGAACTTTTCGGCGACCGAATGCGGCGACGGTGCCGCAATTTACTCCTACCCGTTCGTTCCTCTCCCTCTTTTTTCCCGGCATCCCCAAGCCGGGGGCGAAGAAAGCGGAAGAGGTGGTGGCGGATATAGAGAAGAAACGGTCGATAGCGAAAAGCGCAACAACAAAACGCGAACGAGGCCCTCGGAAAAAGAGGCTTTAGGTATCATTGGAGAGAGTAGGGAACGTATGGGCTCTTTCGTGCTGCCCTATTGCGTTCTCCGATAAATCGAATGTATTTACCAACACACACACACGTGCACGGTGGCGCGTATGAGCCGATGTGTATACACGCCGACACACGAATCCCGGAAGCCCACAATGGATCGCGTTTACTCGTCGAACAACCACGGATATACCCACTTTTATCCACGGTTTATACGCATCCCCTCCACCCACATGTCCACCCACACGTCCAAGGAGTAGGTATGTACACGCGTACCAAGACAGCCAACACTCGATCGGATATACGTTTCCACCCCCGATCTTCCACCGATATTAAAGCTTTTAATATCGGCAAGCGAATTGATACCAGGCTTGGCTGACTGGACCTACGGTTTTGCTACTTCTCGTTATTTTCCAATGGGAAGACGGTTCTTGCGTAGCTCCAGTCCAAGTTAATATCGGTTGAATAGAAAACTTTCTTTGCTGCATTCTCCTCGCCGAGTTCAGGCAATTTTTACGAATCCTTAAGGGACTCGACGGTCGTTCCATTCTTTTCCTTTTGCGTACGAGAAAGGTAGAAAGTCGAAACGTTTCCATTCGAGTTCCAAGCGTGATTCGGTTGTAAAGGACTCGTTGTTAGTGGCAAACGTCTCGAAGCTTCCTTGCGCGATTCTAATTCGAAACTTTCGAATCAAATTAGATCGGCTAACGAAGTGAAAATGGAGATGGGTCGAACGATTTTAGCAAACGAGCAGATGCTTTGGCGAGAATTTTGCGCGAAATTTCGTGGTGGATAATTGGAACACGTCCCAAGGTTTTTTGGGAAGATACATCTGTATCGATGCGTGGCCATCGACGTGTGCTATCGTTACACGGTTGTCGGTAATGTCGAGATAATTGCAATCGTATTAACGAGGCATGACTGCGTAGTATACCGCTTTGTAATTAACGGTGCAGGAAAATTGTCGCGGTTAAATTATTTTCAAGTGGTACGCTCGGTGTAAAACCCGGCGCACAATCGTGATCGTAATTGTCGCTTGCATGGAATTCACTTTCGCGTAAGAATTATGCAAATTCGATATTTACGGCTGAGATAGGTGTGATGTGTCGTTGAAATTTTATTTTTCAAAATTACAGGCTCGTTTTACAACGCCGACGTTAATTCCGGATTATGCAAGCTCCGCTTTGAAACATCGGCGTGTCGAATACGACGAAATTGTTTCTAAATATCTTCTTAATCGTTCGATACGTGAACAAATTGGTAAAAATTAAGAACGACAGATCGTAATTCTCCGGTGAGAAGTGATTTTAAAATATATTTTTCGAAACAGAGCGGCGCCGAATTCTATGCGAAATTGAACCGAATTAGATACTCAAATTGGCTCAAAGCTCGGCTTTAATGTTTAATATCCTGTGAAATATTTTACACCATCGTCCAGAAATGAATTTTCACGTATATTTTCCGAAGATTATTTCGCGAGAGAATTGCTAACCGTGAGTAGACGATATTATTTAATACAAAATTATTAATTCATCGAGAGCCTTTCAACGCCGGCAAATTTTTTCCGGCAATGCAGTAGAATAACTTTTTAATAAACTCGTTTCACGTTTTCAACCATTCTCTTTTCGGTATTTCAAAAAGTCAGATTTCCCTCCTTTATTCCACTTTCCTCTTTCAGCTCGTTCTACAAGATTTAGGTCGTAGCTTTATTTATTGTAGCATTTTCAAAAAAATCCGCGAATCAGGTAAAAGCTCTAAATAAGGATCATACTCTGTACAAAAGTAGGTAGAAACTTTCCTGAAAAGTATATTTAGACACCATTGCAAAACCAGTAACGTAGTTGGCCCGATTTTTCCTGGAATTTTAACCAACGTTCATCTTTGCAACCCTTTTTCCTCGTTTTATTTCTAGCCATAAATCAGTTATTTCTATTCTGGAATAATAAAACGCTGTCAATCGCTATCAAATTTTCGCAAAAATCATTCGGTCAAAAATAATTCTTCTACAATTCTCAAAATACTTCCCTTATTTCACGAATCCCATAGCTCAACTCTGCTCGAAAGACTTTCCCGGAACGAATGGAAATCGCGGCGGGGAAAATTTCTGAAACAACGAGTCACGGTTTGCACCGGTGCCCGATCAACCGCCGGCAAAATATTTCTCCCAATTTCCCTCGGTTTCCCACTGAAAAACGTGTCATCGAAGCATCCTCGCATCTGGGTCAGCTTAATCGAAACACCGTGCGTTCGCTGGCAGACGTGCTGGTCCGGTTCGCGATAAATACGCATCAAGGGGACGTAACAACGGAAATCGCGGGGGTGTTCTCGAAGATATCCGTCCGTTTACGACGCGAAGTTACGACTGGAAGTTTCGCGGACGCAATATGCATAAACGCGAGAGACTTATGCGGACAGAGCGGCGAGGCCGGCCGGAGACGTTAATCCGTTTTTCAGTGGATCGTAAAGATTTACGATTAAAATAAAGGCGTCCAGGAATTCCGGGGGCCTGGGACGTTCTCGCGTTTCGCCAGCACGCTTCTCCGATTGTTATCAANCGGCTCGAACGCGCGTCCATTTGTCGGCGCGCGAAAAACGAAGGAGTGGAAAAACCAGGGGCGAAAAAGCGTGGAGAGGGAAATAAAAGGAGAGGAAGGAAATTTACGAGCGGTGGTTGTTCATTTCTCTTCGGGGAGGAATTTATATTTTGTCGCCGAGGATGCTCGATCTTTATCGGCTTAATCAAATATTTAAAAGCCCTGTTCGCGGCGTCGTAACGCAAAAACAGAGTTTTCCGCTGTTAACGAGCCAGGTCGGTGCGAAAGCATTTGCCTCGCTCGTTTCTCCTCATCGTTCCATCGTTTAAGAGAGTCGTACGATTTAATCGGACCGTGTGTGTATTTATCGTCCGATCTGGATCTCGTCATTACCGGATATTCCAATTTTTTCCCTTCGATCGTCCGGTTACCGTTTTAATTCGTCACTCGTCTGTTCCGTACACTATTCCCGAATTATGTCATATCTCCGTCCAGTTGTCAACCGCGTTTGTTTCTAACTCGGCAACATTGCGATATCACGTTGCACCATGTAATTATTATTATCCGTTGTTATTCGCCGCTGTAATAATATTAAACTATAACGACGGTATCGCGCGATTGGAATAATTCGCCGTGTCAATTTCACACGGAATCACAGCGAATAAATTTCATTCCTCCCGTAGAAGAGTTTGCATGTCTATACGCGATATTGCAATCGGAATTGCGGTAGAACCGGTGCTCGTATAACAAAGGTTTTGCCGTGTTTAATTACCAGGATATTTCATCCTGCGTTGCGAATTCTTGGAATATCGCACCAGCGAATTAACTCGATTTTTATCAACGATCTTCGCGTTATTGGCGCGAAGACTCTCGACGCTCGGCGTAAATCTATGCGATCGTGTGTCAAACGTATTATCGAGAATTTTTGCGTTATTCCTCGAGTACTCGTCGGCCCGCGGCGTCGCGAAATTTCAGTCGCTGATGTACCGCGCGATATCGACTAGCGGCGAATGTCTACACGCGAGAAGGCCAGAGAGCGATTTTATTTTTCGAAAGGACACGGCCGTATTACCCAGCAAACCTAGAAGTCGCGTGTCCCTGGTACTACCCGCTGATATCGTCGATAATATACCCACCGCGCCCTTTCGTCATTTTCTTCCCTTTTCTTCCCCATTCCGCGACCTTCCCAGAAAGCCTAGAATTACAGTTATCCTCGAAAATAACCACCTGCACCTCGTATTTGCCCGGCTTCGTTCCTAATTTCAGCGAAACCAGTCTCGAACGTGCTTTCCTTCGTCGTTTCGTAACAGAAACCCCTTTTTCCAGGACTCTGTCACTCGCCAGTAGTAAAGTCGAGGATTTCTCCCTTGTTATTTACCGAATATTATCGGAATATTATTAATAGTCCGTTATACCGATACGGAATATTATCAAATGGTAGTTTGCATAGAGTATCAACGGCAGTACTCTCCATAAATTCAATTTCAATGTTTGTTACACGATATTAATTAGCTAATATCGACTAGTGTTAACCAATATTAGGAATGTTTACTGATGTTAACAACTGTTTGATTTTCATACGTATATACCACGATTAGGATAATTTTAAGCGTGAAAATTAAAGGAAAAAATACATCTACCTTTCTCGTAGATTTTACAGGTAAAATTGAATCGTGTCAGTACTGGTATAGTCGTCAATCAATGACTGTAATGTCGATATCGTAGAGATTGGACGGTAATAAATTATAAAATTGTGCGGATGACGGTGAAGGTATGAATTATTTCTCGATTCGAATCTATAACGATTCTCGATTTATTCCAACTTCAACTTAATAATAACTCTCTAAGTCTGCAATTAATTATTCTCTGACCGTTCTTAGCCTCATTTACATTTCTTTCCTATCATGCATTCGTTTCTCGATGCATTCCTTAACGTGAGCATATTTGAATGACATTACAATCATTAATTGACATGTAACACTAGGTTTACGGGGATTTTTTGTATACCTATTTCTACGGACACCCGTCAAATTTAGGGTAAAGTGACCCACATATTTTCTTTAAAAAACAAACGATGAATTTAATTTATCACGAGTATAATTTAATCTAGCGTTAATTTAACCTGATTACTGATTGATCCAAGCTTTGTACTTTCACAAAACTACATGCGCACTATGGAAAATATCCGACAGTTTTAATTTTCTCGTCTCTGTATCGATTCCTCTCGAAAAAATACATATTCGTGGAAACTGCTTTTTCCGTGGCGACGTCCCTATCGATGTTTCGACTGATCTACGATTTAAAGCAAACAGTCGGTAAAGTCCAATTCGACATTTCACCCCGCGATACCGCCGGAGCCTCGTTATCCGGGTTTCCCGATAGAAAAAGGACGGACACGTGCACGCGGGAGTATTTCGCCGTTTGGTTCTTCGAATCACGATCTGCTCTCGAGCCGCGGACTCCGTGTCGTACCTCGCGTTATTCCGCAGTGTACAAAGCTCGCGTGATTTTCGCGTGTCATCCGGCGGACGGGATTTCCATCGGAAAATCACCGGTCGGCCGGTGGTTCCGCGACTTCAATCGAATCGCCTTGTGCAGCGCGAAGACTATATTTTCCAGGTCGCGCGGAATCCCGCTGCGGGATGCCTGTGTTTACGTGGACAAAAAAAATGGAAAAACGCGGGTAGGGTGGAGAGTTAAAAAGAGAGAAACGAAAGCCGGAGCGAGAAGGAGATAGAGAGAAAGAGGAGAGGAAAAAAGGGATAGAAAGGGAAAAACATGAAAAGCGTCCTTTGATTCGAGATGCATCAGCGTGGCCGTCGAACCAGCGCGAAAAGTATTTCCATCGTTCTTTCTTTCCCGAGGTTTTTCAGCGGGCTGCCACGTGTTTGCCGACGCCGAACGCGCGAACGGGAAGAAAAGGGGAAAATAGGGTGGAAATACGGGCGGAGAGGGATGGGGGAGGGGCAAATAAAAGCAAGAGTGGGCTCGGTAATCCGCGCGCGTTTCCTCGTTATCTCCGCGACGGAACGCCGCGAATTTTCGCATTAGCACGGCGCATCGCACGGTAATCGCGAGAGGGTGGAACGGTCCGCGAGAGTCCCTCTCCCTCTCTCTCTTTCTACCTCTTTTCTCCTTTTTCATCCGACTCTTTTCTTCTCTCGTTCCGCGTTCGTCGTGTTTCTTCTTTTTGGAGCGCAAGACGGGGCCACGAGCGTCGCTGAAAGTAAGAGCCACCCTCTCGTGGAAACCACCCCCGGGCCGTTGGAGCGCGCGAGAAAGGTAATCTGGGTTACACGGATTTGTTATGTAACACGGGGTAACGCCGAGGCGACCGAGTTTCGCGCTGCGGCCACGAGAGCCCGTGAAAGACCTCTATTTTCGGAGAACGCCGTGTACTCGTCGCGTTGCTGCAAATAGCAACGCAGCCTGCTAGTCATCCCCATCGCGGCCTTATCTTCACCGAGTTTATCTCGCGCCGGACTCTGGCCAATTATTCCGTTGTTCTATTCTTGTTTGATATTCGGTAAGGGAAACCGAAATATCGCGGTAACGTTCGCCAATTGTCCTTCCTCGGAATCCGCTGGATTTCTGGTGAATTTACGATAAGAAGTTACGCGGAGAGAGAGCAAACGGGTAGTTGTTCGCGGTGTAAATGAAAAAATTTTTTTCCCCTTTTCCAGCACGCTTCCGGTTTTTTTCACCGTGCCTAAATTTGCTGGAAACTAAGTTGAAGCGACTAGGAATTTATTTCAGCATGTCCCCTTTGCGGAATTTATTTCCGCGTCCATACGCACCTCGCTTCCTTTCTTCCTTTTTTCCCCTAGCTATCTCTCTCAGGAATTGTACGCGAACTTTCCAAGCATTTTTGTTAAATATTCAGCCCCGTTTGCTCCGGAGCACGACTGACCGCGCATTCTTCTCTCGAACGCTAATTTATAGCGCATTCACCGCTAAAGCTGCGTTACGCGCGTGTAATTGCACGAAAAGGAAGGATTTTATCGCTTATTTCGCGCTGCGTTAATTTGCATCGTAAGAAAATTCAATTGTCTTTGGCAGAGTGGCGGAAATTGAATCGGAATGTAATCTTTGAATTTATGATTCATTTAAATTTCGAATCAGTGGATTCTTTGGAGAGATATTTCGGAATTTATTTCCATGGGATTGAATAAGGGAAATCGACAAAACAAGTAAAATCATTAAAATGGAAACATACGATTCAGGAAAGTAATCTTTGAATTTATGATTTATTTAAATTTCGAATCATTGGATATTTTGGAGAGATATTTTGAAATTTATTTCGACGGGATTGAATAAGGGAAATCGACAAAACAAGTAAAATCATCGAAAAAGAAGCATACGATTCAGGAAAGTAATCTTTGAATTTATGATTTATTTAAGTTTCGAATCATTGGATATTTTGGAGAGATATTTCGGAATTTATTTCCATGGGATTGAATAAGGGAAATCGACAAAACAAGTAAAATCATCAAAAAAGAAATATACGACTCGGGAAAGTAATCTTTGAATTTATGATTTGTTTTAATTTCGAATCATTGGATATTTTGGAGAGATATTTCGGAATTTATTTCCAAGGGATTGAATAAGGGAAATCGACAAAACAAGTAAAATCATTAAAAAGGAAACATACGATTCAGGAAAATAATCTTTGAATTTATTATTTATTTAAATTTCGAATCATTGGATATTTTGGAGAGATATTTCGGAATTTATTTCGAAGGGATTGAATAAGGGAAATCGACAAAACAAGTAAAATCATTAAAAAGGAAACATACGATTCAGGAAAGTAATCTTTGAATTTATTATTTATTTAAATTTCGAATCATTGGATATTTTGGAGAGATATTTCGGAATTTATTTCGAAGGGATTGAATAAGGGAAATCGACAAAACAAGTAAAATCATCAAAAAAGAAATATACGACTCAGGCCACTTTGTGCTATTCGCCACATTCTATCAGGTATATAGTATACGTTCTCTCGAATTTATCCGCTTATTTCATCAACGACGCGTTTGTCAACGGGAACATTAAAGTATCTTAAAAAATATCGCGGCTCGTGGAAGTAAATCCGTTATGTAAATAAAATCGCGAAGAATACACCGCGGCGGATTCTCTTCTAAAGCACTCGGAGGAAGAAAAAGAATTTCCTCCGCGACCGCCGACAGCAGGAGTTTTCGTAATTTTCGAGGAACGAGTCTCGGAAGAAAGATAGTTCCACTTTTAAAGCCGGCTTACCACTCGTTACGTTTTTAGGTCAGGCTCGGTGCCCTCATCGGAGGACCGCTAATTTGCATCTCATAAACACAGATTTCCAAACGCGCCCCCGTACAAAGAGCGATTTGGAGCGGTTATGAATTTTCAACTTTACCCCCGTTCATTAATATTAATGCCGTAGGATCATAGAAACGGCGACACAGAAGTTGCGAAATTAATTAAATATCGCTTTATCGAGCGCCAAAGGGGCACCGATTGACCGATGTCGGTCAACTATTTGCTTATTTATACGAGCATTATTGTATTTTTCGCGATGATTGCTCCGATAAATACGCACAATGCCGCAGGATCACATATGCCGATATTCCTTGTCATGCGTGTCGCGATGAGGTTTAATTTTGTCAAATTTTCAATTCCTGTCTGACAATTTCGATCGTTATCGTCGATAAAGATGACCTAAAATTAAAAATCGCCAGATATAGAATACGTCTGTGTTTCGTTTCTTTGAGACACCGAAAAGCCTACAGATTGCCTGTCTTTATCGTTACGTGTTTTATTTCACGAGGATTTAGGGATTGAAGCGATCAGTCTTCATCCAGCAACTAGAGTTACGTATAATAAACGCGTTGAAAAGATAAGTCTTCTAATCTCGAAAAATCGATCTAGGACATAAGCCACGAATAAATAGCTTATAAGATCTAAATTCCAAGAGGGATTGTTTATATAAACATTAGATTAGAATTGAGATTTAGTTGCTCTGGAAATGTATTCAAAAAAACATGTACCTTCCTAGAGTAATAATTATTTTACAACTATAAATTCACGATTCTAACACTAGGTTTACGGGTTTATTTTGTATACCTATTTTTACCAACACTCGTCAGATTTACGGGTAAAGGAAACCTCGTATTTTCTTTAAAAAACGAACGATGAATTTAATTTGAAAACAATCGTAATATTAACGAACTTAATATAAGTTAATTAAATGTGTTAATATCGTATAATTGCAGCATCCCACTCGTCAAATTGACGGGTTCTGTAAACCTAGTGCTAATAAAAAGAAAGCGTACGCTTACGTAGGATCAAGTGACTATGAACATTATCGAATGTCCTGAACGAGTGTGTTTAGGAATAAATAAATACGAGAGGAGCTGCGTGCATGACGACGGTTTGTAAAAGAAATAGCTATGATAGGAACGAGTGCAAGTATCGTATGAAAGTTTAACACTAGGTTTACGGGCGTTTTTTTATAATTATTTCTACGCACATCCACCAGATATAAGGGTAAAGGGAACCACGTATTTTCTTTAAAAAGCAAAGATGGGTTTTATTTGAAAATAATTGCAATATTAACAGACATAATATAAGTTAAATAAATCTGTTAATATCGAATAATTGCAGCAACCGATCCGTCAAATTGACGGGTCTCGTAAACCTAGTGTTAAAAATGTTCAAGTGTCTGAAGGACCTGGCCCACCGAGGTCGATGTCTGGGAAAGTGTCATATCAAAACTCCATGATAAGAATATTGCCCATTCTATGTCTAATCAACTTTCTAGTAAATAATTAACCCCTCATACCCTACACCATATCTCAAAGTCAGTGATAATGAACTTCCTCTTAACACTATGTCTGTTAATATTGCAATTGTTTTCAAATAAGACCCATCTTTGATTTTTAAAGAAAATACGTGGTTTCTTTTACCCTTAAATCTGGTGGATGTGCGTAGAAATAATTATACAAAAAACGCCCGTAAACCTAGTGTTAAACAAGGTAGCATAATGACAAACTGATAATTGCAGCATACATAAACCCAATACCAAAACCATAAGTCTGTCTATTAGCACGTTTTGCTGAACACAGAACTATTGTAACTCCTCGTAAGATTTGTAATATCATTGTAATAATTATATTTATGAATAAAGAAAGAATCTGTCGGCCTACGGGTTGACAACTCAAGTTTCTTTTTTATTATTTCTCTCGTATTTTTACGTAACAAAAGCGTGGACGACGAAGAAAGCCTGTGAATGAAAGAGGAGAGCGTGAAAGGGTGAAAGAGAGATGCAAGGGTGAAAGTTGGAATAGCAAAGTAGTCCGGCAGCTGTAAGAAAGTAGAAATCGATTTTAATTTAACTTTATATCCTTAGTTCTACAAGCTCATTTCATATAGCAGTGCCGTATTGATAATTTTAGGGGTAGTCGAAGAAATAAAATTAGTTTTAGCCGATAAATAATCTTTTTCTTCCATCATTCTTACTCCTAGATTTATCTTATAACAAAGATAGCGAACGAAAATGATAATACCGAATGATCGAAGAATTGCAGGAAGAAAAATCTGGAATCCCAGGAAATTCTTCCCCTATCGGCAATCCCGATATCTCGACATTTCCGTGAACATCCTCTTCCTCGGATACCGTGTTTCTTTCTTCGACATCCGCATAAGTATATGCCTCATACATAAGTTCGGTCAGGACGGTCGAATCGGCAAAGCGTTCTCCGACTTTTTCCACCCTTCTTCTTTCCGCGACGCAACGAATCTGTCGCAATTTATTCGTCGGCTTACGAGGTGATTTTCCTGAGAAACGGTGGGCAATAAAATCGGCCGCGGGTCGGCTGCCGATCTATCGAGCGGTTCATTGAAACGCAAATGGAAAACCGCGTACGCGTGCGGCATGAAAACGCGGCGTTAATCCGGTTGCTCGTTTCGAGGGCCGTTAACCTTAGGCCCTATCTCGTCGCGGTAAACAGAATCGTTAACGTAAGAACACGCCGTCGTCGAGGAAATTGGCCCGATGAAATATCCCGATGAAACAAACGGAGAGGATTGTTAATTGAAATATTTCGCAGCCTCGAGTTTCTTCCGGCGTTCGCGCCCCGAACTCGCGGTGAAAGTTGTCCAGGTATTTTCGCCGGGTATCGCTCGCCTGTGGCTTTTCTTTGAATATCCCTTCCCCGATAAGCCAGGAATTTTAATTCGGTCCTGAACTTTTCATCGGACAAGTTTCACGCGCGTTCTTCGAGATTCCAGAACGAATCCTTGTTTCCTCGAGTTTGCACGCCGCGAGTTATGCGCGTGTTTGCAGCTCTTTATCGCTCGTTCGGCTTTCTTCGCGGGTGATTTGCGTCGGTGATTAATTTTTACCTTTCACCCGGGGAACAGAAGGCGTCTTTCCTGCATTTCCCTGTCCAAAGTCCGTATATTTCACGCGTGGAACCGCCCATCGTCCACTTTTCACCCTTTGCTCGCAAATTTTCCTTCGCGGACGTTTCCTGGCTGTGCCACCATGCGTTTTCTAATCCGACTCGTGGCAACCCTGTGCTTACGCGTTTCAGGAGAAAATATAAAAGAAATACGCGTAGAAATCGATAGAACGTCGTGATATCCTCGACTCGAATTTCGAGGGAAAAGTTTCAACGAAATTTTGCGAAAAGGAAACTCATAGGTACGTTTTCGTAATTGAAATCAGGTCAGCTATCCTCGCGATACTTGTGAGAAATTCAAAATTGATTCAGTGGTTCCCGTATCGAAATCTATTTACAATCTACAGGTCGATTGTCGAGTAGTAAAGGGATCGAGGATTCTATTAGATTGATGCATATGAAATGTCGGATTTTTTCACATGCGAACGTTTGTCTTCCTGTTTTCGTTATACTTTTGATTTTGGCATAACCTCGTTTATAGTCGTACTATCCATTGCCAGAGTCACATTTCAACAAAGGAGATTTTCTCGAAAGTGTTCCCTTTTGTTATTTCATTTGAATTTTCTACCGATATGAATCTAAACGATATTCGTATAATTTTTTTGTACGAGTATAAACTTGGTAATAATGCTGCAAAAGCTGCACGCAACATAAACCAAGCGTTTGGGGAGAATACAGTTAATGATCGAAAAGTGCAGCGTTGGTTTGAAAAATTTAGGTCCGGTGATTTTTCGCTACAAAATGATCCGCGTGGGAGACCCAAAACGTCTGTGAAAAATGATGATCCGAAGGCATTGGTGGAAGCGGATCCAACTGTATCCACGAGGGAACAGGCTACCAGGATGAAAATTGACCATACAACAATATTGCGACATCTTTCTGAAATTGGCAAGGTGAAGAAAATGGATAAGTGGGTACCGCACGAACTAACTGAGCGAAATAAGCTGGATCGGTTGAACGTATGCTCATCGTTACTATCCCGATTTCATCGAGAGCCATTGAAATATGAAGTTTTGCAGCACCCAGCCTATTCACCGGATCTCTCGCCAACCGACTTTCATTTTTTTAAACATTTAGAACTGTTTTTACGAGCTAAACAGTATGAAAATGAAGACAGTTTGAAAAATTCGATATCAGAGTTTATTGATTCTAAAAATCAGAATTTTTTTAAGACAGGCATCTATGCTTTAAAGTCTCGTTGGAAAAAGTGTATCGAAGCGAATGGAGCATATTTTCATTGAATAAACAGCTTTTGAAGAAAGATATGCAGTTTTATATATTCACTTAAAAATCCGACATTTCATATGCACCAACCTAATACCCCAATGGAGAAACTTCAACGGTGAAATCCTAATTCTATAAAAACACGTGTTCCTCGAACTTTTTCCGAATTTTTCCCGAGTTACGATCTGTTTCATTGACTTCGATGTATTACTTTGTCGATGCGAGGATACGCGTGTGCGTTTACGACCAGGTCAGGAGGCACCAGCAGAGCCTAGGTTTACGATGGCCACTTACCCTTATGGTCGAAGCTCTGGGAACATTTGGAGAGAAAAAAGCCAATAAGGCTATGGTTCCCAGATGCGTCGACCACAGTAACAACCGTTAAGTCGAGGTCATCGTGGTCCTAGGCCCGATTCCAACATTTGGCTCGCGTGACGACCGGGGTAGTCACCCCGAAAACGACAGAGGCGGGTAGAACAGAAGGGCAGGTACGAATGTTACTTTTTCCGACCAAATACGATTACTTTGGCTAGACACGAGATTCGGGAGTTAACTTGGTCAACGACTCCCTTTTCCAACTCAATCTTTATTTATAGAATCCTTAATTTCTTAAAAATATTCGAAGCTTTATACGTGGAACGAGCGATATTTTCAAATTTTCCGAGCAAACCCTGACTGGGAACACGATCACTTTGGCTATGCACGGGATTCTGTGGGAGTTATCTTGGTCATCGACTCTCTTTTCCAACTGAATCTTTATTTATAGAATTCTAGATTTCTTAAATAAATTCGATGCTTTATACGTGGAACGAGCAATATTTTCAAATTTTCTGATCAAACCCTGACAGGGAACACGATCACTTTGGCTATGCACGAGATTCTGTGGGAGTTATCTTGGTCATCGACTCTCTTTTCCAACTGAATCTTTATTTATAGAATTCTAGATTTCTTAAATAAATTCGAAGCTTTATACGTGGAACGAGTAATATTTTCAAATTTCCGATCAAACCTTGACAGGGAACACCATCACTTCGGCTATGCACGAGATTCTGTGGGAGTTATCTTGGTCATCGACTGTCTTTTCCAAATGAATCTTTATTTACAGAATTCTGGATTTCTTAAATAAATTCGAAGCTTTATACGTAAAACGAGCGATATTTTCAAATTTTCTGATCAAACCCTGACAGGGAACACAATCACTTTGGCTATGCACGAGATTCTGTGGGAGTTATCTTGGTCATCGACTCTCTTTTCCAACTGAATCTTTATTTATAGAATTCTAGATTTCTTAAATAAATTCGGAGCTTTATACGTGGAACGAGCGATGTTTTCAAATTTCCTGACCAAACCCTGACATGGAACACAATCACTTTGTCTATGCACGAGATTCTGTAACAAACCTAACCCCGTTTGTAATTAAAAAATCCTAGACCTCTTAAAAAATTCTGAAAAAATCTTTTTAAATCGTCTAAGATTCGAATTGCGAAATTTACATTATCGAGGTGGTAAAATAGTCTATTCGGATGCGATTGAAACGTCTAAGTAGACGTTGGGCGGTTTTCTCGATTCGGCTGGATCTCTGGCGAGAGAGATCACTGGAATCGACGTTCGGCGAGCGTTGTAAAACCAGACGGGAATCTGCTTGATCTCTGCGCGTCGCGAGAAGCGCGCTCGAGGGATGAAGGAAAGCTCGAAGGGCTATGCGGGGAACAATGGCTGGCTGTCTAGAGACGGTCGTGGATGAGCCTAGGTAAGAAATTGCTCGTGTGCAGGGGAATAAAAGTCGCGGTCCATGACGGCGTTGCTTTTATCGGTTGCACCGTAATCACGCGCGATCCGGGGAACAAACTGGAACGCTCTGCGTGTCAATACGGAGATCGAGAGCGCTGTCGTTCATGGTGTGTGAACAGGATGGTTGAGCGAAAGTGGATGTTGATCTTTCGTGAAAGTGTAGGGTGGAAATGGAGGATATTCTCGGGATACAACTGTAATCGCATCTCTTTTCTCCAGTTTCCTTTTCTTCGGGTTCATAATATTTCCCTCTTTTCGTGGAATTTATTTTACGATTGTTAGGCGTTAAATTCTCAATCTTCGCATAATACGAAATAGAAACGAAGTTGAATAACCTTAAATTAAAAATGTAAGAAATGTACACGCGATTTTCCCGCGTACGTTATTATGCAGAAACGTTTGTTTATCGAGGAAAAAGGAAAAGTGTGGAAATATCCGAGAGTAAATTCTCTACGAAATTGCGCGGGGAATGATACGCAGTGTACGTGCTTGTTACATAAGGGAAATAATGAAACGTTAAGGTAAGGGAAGAGGGAATGAAATATGCAACAACTGTTCGTTATGAAACGAAGCTTGGGCATCGTGAGAAAAATCCTCCTCTGAGGAAAAGTCACGCGGAGGGAAATTGTATCGCCCGAGATGGAAATGGAAACGATGAAGTCGAAAGAAACATGGTTTACGCAGGAACTTCGATGCATCGAAATTGCAAACGGTAAAGAATTCTGTATATCGCGACGATATATTTATGATACACGACCTATCGTTTTTTCCGTTGTTTCACGTTGTTCTCGAGAGGAAGTAAAATCATGCAGGATGTTTGTTGTAAATAATTTATTGAAAAGTCTGTCGTATTTTTCTCTAGAATTAGAAGTCATAGGTATGGTGACAGTGAATCGTTTTCATTTACATTTTTTTTCCATTTCTTTTTCCTTTTTTTAATCACTGGAGCCGAATTATTTAAGGAAAAATTTATTGCACTTGTCTGTATAATTAGAAACTTTTACTATAGTGATCTTGTTTTTCCTCTTTTTTGATCATGTTATAGAGAGTACATAATATACTATTTTTCCTTAGAATTAGAAGTCTTAGGTATAGTGACAATGAATCGTTTTCATTCCCATCTTTCTTTCATTTCTTTTTTCATTTTTTTAATCACAGAAGAAATTATTTGTCGTGGATTATTTTACCTCGTTTTTTCCTTTCTTATTCTATATCATGAAGAGCATATAATACATTTAAAAATCAGTTGTGTTTCTCGATAAAATTGTAAGAAGGTTTAGGTGAAATAATTTCGTGCGACAAAAATAATTTTCAATTTAAAAAATACTCGAGAAAACAGTGCAATACACGTTACAGTTCTGCAACGATTGGTTCAGGAAACGGGATTCTAATTTTTTACATAATCATTTATCAGAAACTTCAGTTAAAGCGGTCCGATGAAGCTAATGCTCGTATTTCTTTCTGCGGAATGGGAGAATAGGCTAACGATTATCTTCCTCGTGACTAAACTCTTGGAATTTTGTTTTCGTACATTTCCGAATCGAGGTTTCGGTTTAGATTATCCTTCGGGACACGTGCGCGAGCGATAGTGTGAAGTAAACTTGTGAAGAATGAAATAGAATTTATTATCAAGAATTACAATTCAGTATATAAGCTCGGAACGGTGCTGAGGGTAAGACTGCTGATCTTCGCTGTTCTTTTATATGTTTATGGTTTTGTGGTAGGGATTGAACTTTGGGGTTGTTATTTATTTATGTTGAGGTGTTATTTGTCGTTCTGGGGCTGCTGGATGGTCAAATAATCTCTTGAGTCATATGTTTAACAGATGTTGTCAGTTGAGGCGAAGTCAAAGTCTGTGGCGTGCTTTGGTTCATCTTTCTGCGCGACGTGACAAAAGCATGGTCAAGGTGATAGGAACGACTTTCCTTTGTCCTCGACTGTTCTTACGTGGCTTTCGATCAAGGTTGTTGTGTTTTCGAGGATCCGAAGCGACGTTGAAAAATTTTTTACTCAGTAGCTGGCCAGAATGAGAGAATTTGATCGGAATCATGGAGATTGGCTTTAGTGAGCGTATAATAATTAACCCATTTGCATCATTAAATGGAATAATCCGCAGTAAATAACTGTTTACCTATTTTAAATTTATTTATCACACAACTATGTAAAGTAATAGATATTTATACTATAGCATCATATAAAATGATCTTGTTTTAATACGTGTATAATTTCTGGATCAAATATAAATAAGAGTTCGTTTGTTACACTTCATTTCAATGGGAACCTTGGAAGACTCCCTTCAGAGCGATGATGCAAATGAGTTAATAGTTGCGATTATATTGGGTCGTTCGAAAAGTCATTTCGTTCTTTTTTCTATTTTCATTGTTTTATGCGGCTGAAGTGTAAAGTTGGCTGTGAAAAAGTACAATTAGGTTCTGTGTTGAGAAAAAACGAAATGGCTTTCTGAATGACCTTATAATAACGATGTAAGAATAGTTATAAGAATATCGGTAGTAATAATTAATAAATAACGACAATTTACTAATTGGAAGGAGATTCTAGTAGCGCAGCAATTGTGACTTGTAGAAAAGGAGCTGCAATAGCGATAGTATTAAGAATAACGATTAACGAATAAACGATCGTTATAATTAATAATTATTCGCGAATATTAACAATCGTGACTGTCACAGAAATAATTATAGGAGCGTTAGTATTATGAACGACAAGTAACGAATAACCGATCGCAATAATAGCATTCAAAATTCAAAAGAAGTCGCAGAAATTAGACAAAATTAATGTATGGATATGAATTGACAGAGAAAGAGACGTTAGGTTCCAAAGTATTTATTACGAGCTAAATTTAAGTTGAAATAAAGTGTTACCACTGACTTTTTAAAATTTAAGTTAAAATATGGGATTACCACGATTAATAATTGCACTGACACCTAAACCTTCTTTTCAAACTGCTTTCATACTCCTTCTGATCGACTGTAAGATGTACCACTGTCTTACTTTTCTTTTCTATAATTATCTGACTGCTTCTACTTCGTAATTCGCTCTCCTTTTGTTACAGCTACCTTTATCCCAAAATTCTCAAGTTCATTCCGAGAACTCGCTCGTTTCTCTCGCATAATCTAATTGAAACATCCACTCGATCTCCTGTCGTTCGCACCGATATTCGTTTAGATTTATTCTATCGATAATCCATTCGTAGCGATATTTTAAATATTCTCGCGAGTACGCTAACACTCGCATTCTCTTTCGGTCGCGGAGTGGAAAAACAGGTTAATGACCTCTTCCGGGTGGGTTTAGCCTGTCAGAATTTTGTTTTTTCACATTCCGGAGTCAAGGCTCCGGTATTGTTTACCCGGGACGCGAGGTTGGTCTGTCGGAATTTCGTTTTTTTACATTTCATAGTCAAGGCTCTGGTATTGTTTATCCTGGAGTAAGCCAGAGTATTTGCGAGGTAATAGGGACGAGGGAGTAAAAACTCAGACGAGTGGTTTCGCGAAGGTACAAGTTCGAAGCGATACGCTGGAACAAGTGATTATCCTTTTCTAGATAATAATCCTGCGCTTCTACGATCCTGCTGCTCTATACTTCCTTCAACGCGAACTGGCAGGAAGTATTAGGTCATGCCATAAGTTCATTCCGCGGCGCTATTTACATTTTTCCTCGCATTTTATAAACTATATCGATGATTATCGTCTTTGCCAAAGAAATAAGAAGAAATCATAAAACGATAGGACGAGTAACATCTTTTCTTAACCCTTTGAACTCGAGTGGCGACTGTCAGTCGCCATTTGTTTTAATACCATACCTAAATAACGAATACGAAACGATAAATATATTAAGAATAACTATACACGAAGTAACTCGATAACCTAATCCAAACACGTGCTTTTCTTTTTTTCGTTTCATTGTTAACAACGTTAGCGAGGATATAAAAATAAAACAAAGGCTTCGAATGACGTTATTCACCACGAGAAAATTCTTCGAGCGCAAGGGTTTATTCGAGATATAATTTTAAATAGTAAAAACAGGCACGAATTTATAAGATGACTTAATATATAGAACTACATTCGAAGGGCTGTAACAACTTTTTTCGAGTGCATAAAGAAAGAAGCTGAATTGGGAAAGGGTCCTTCGTTATCCGTCCTTGAATTTAACAGCCATTTGCCATTGATCACGATTTGTTTATCCTGTCTTTCCTCGTGTCTAAATTCCATCGACGAAACGAAATCGTTATTGCGAATATATTCATTTTCAATCCACAAAACCGAGCCATTATAGCGAAGTTTCACAGTAGTACGAACTGAGAAAAAGCGGCCTGGCAGATCGGGATTCATACAGGGACCGTTCTAAAGATTAGAGAAAAACGTCGCATAGTCTGACAAACCGTTGGCCGATATTAGCCCGGTGTATTGAATTCGGAGCGTTATCGCGCGGCGTTCACGAGCAGTCGAAAACCATTGGCTTAAATTTTTGCCGGGAACACGTCGGATGCGCCGTGGCCCCAGGGCCGTATTATGCAGCGGCACGAAGCACCGAGCCGTTCGATTTATCAGGTATCCGTGGCCCGATAAGAAATGAAATATGCGAGCGCGCCATCTTTACGTACGGTAACAACGTTTAATCTGACCACCATGCCTCGACCTACATTCCCCGTAGACATTAAGCGATCCCATCGGCCGAATAAATTCCCGACTCGCGCGGCAAAATTGTATTTTTAAATCAAACAGGCTACAAGCCACCCCTTTCGCACCCTGTCCCGTTTTCGGTTTACCCGTTATCCGCCAAGATTCGCTGCACACCTGTTGCGATCGAAGCTTTCGCAATGATCGTTCTGCCCGCCACTCCGTTCTCCCTTGTTTCGCCATTTCCATTTTTTATCCCACCTTCCTACGCTTTTCCCCTGTTTTTCCAACACTTAGCCAAGGTTCGGTGCACCAAACTCGCGTAACGCGGGTCTCTGTGTCTTTCGACAGAGATTTCGAAAGTTTTGGTTTTTCCGTCCTTCATCTTGACGCTTTTACATAGGTAATTTTATGAAAAATATATTCCCTCGATGAATTTAGAAGAGTTCGTGAATTATCATTACGTGTACGAAATAAGTAATACGCGGTTGTGTTATGTTTCATAAATTAAGATCGTACAGCGTCGAGAGACAAATTTTTAAACGCTAGAAGGAAAGCTACTCTAGGTTCGAAATAATTGGAAATTCGTATGGCGAATAGGAAATTACACGAGCTAAATTTACGTAGGTCTTGGAGATCTTTTGCCATCGTATTTTACGGTAGCAGAAATGGACGAGGATTTGCGTGGATCAAAGATGCATCTGTAAGAAGGAATTTTTAAGCGACGAACGCTGAAGAAACAAGCGGGGAACGCTGGAAATCCGTATATCAAGGGTTTAAGCGTTTTACGACTGCGGAGTGACGGCTGTTTGAAATCTGCTTTACCAGATCCTAGATCGTGTAAATCGAACTGTAAATTCTCGGTGTGAGTGTGTCACAATCGAGCCTGGGAAACGGGGATCTTCTTCGGCTCTTCGTTTTATAGTTTCCAATCTTCGGGGCTGTGCAAACGCAGCAAAGCTCTTGATGGAGTCCAGGGAAAGTATTTGGGAATTATGGGTACCCGGGACGGGTTTTCCCGGCCGACGATCACTGCCAAATTACATCGAAATTTCTAAACTGAATTTACACGAAGTATAATAAATTCACGAGTGTCATTGTCACGGTTCACATTTATCTCTCCGTGAAATAACGTCACGATCGATGAAGAAGTTAAACAATATATTCTACATTTTTATAATTTTACAGAATTAATAGAATCTTACTCTAGAATTTCTTAAAAATTTTCCCTTTCGCAAGCACGGATTTATCTCTCCTATACCCGAATCGATATTCGCAAATGAAGATAGACTTGCTTCTAAAAATACCTGGCCCCACTTAGCATCACCAACTCGCGATTCGCGAACCAATTGGAACCCCTAATCTACGCACGAGATAATTAGAAGACACGCGAGATATCTCGCCATTTCACCATAGATCCCAACTCGTCTCTCCATGCGATTCGACCGAATCACCACCCACTCGTTTCTCTCTAATCATCGTTACAACCTCGGTAAAGAAATTAGAGACATTTTCCAAGCCGTATCTACTGAAATTCGTTCTAACTACAGCGTCGCGAATTATTTCCACGACAGGTATACCTTCTTCCCTTATCTCGGCGATAAAATAAGCTTTATCGTAATGGGCTAACAGACCTTTCTCCCTCTCTCTCTCTTTCTGTCTCTGACTCTATCCCGTGTCTCGTCGAAAAGATAGATTCTGTAAAACTTGTTTAAAAAATGAAACGAGAATGGATAATACGGTTGAGGGGAAGAGATCGAAATTTATCGGACGGCGTAATTATTTCGTCACGTACGGTGCTTTATCGCCTTATTCGACCGTGCTAAGAAAGAATTGGCCTCTCCAAAGGTTGCACCTCTTACACCTTTATCGCTGATTCATTAGGGTCTGAAGGGAACGGGCTTATCTTCGGCGTGACACTCGCGAGGGGTAGCGACGCGTGATAAAACCGAAACTCGGCGTATAACTTAGATGAAGACGAAGGGGACAGTTGGCCAGACTGTCCCCCGTTCCGCACACCAGTTTCCATCGTGTTTGTCTCGGCGTCTTCCCGGCTACATCGTCAGCCAGCGCGGATTACCACGACGGAAACTCGTCGGTAGATTCCGCAATCCCCGGAGTTACATCTAACCGGCAAACCCTTGAGGAAATTATTACACGCCAGAGTAACGCTTCCAGGATCGTGGTCTAGTTTCACACTGGCAGCTTTGCATATCGTTATCGCTGTTGTCGCTGCGGCACCGGTTCGAGGGCTGTTCGAGGATTTTTTAAAGCACGGTTAAAAGCTTCGAGTCACTTTCCAAAGAGCCTAGCTCTCTCACTCAGATCGGTTTATTCCAATGGAAGATGAGATGTTAATCTTCGCAGAGTCGAAATTGGAGAATATCGATTCGGGTACTCGACATTGGTATTAGCAATTTAATAAATAATTATAATTGGTTGTTAAGTAATTACGTTCTCGAATAAAACACGTCGCTTTGAACTCTTTCTTGCGTTAATTCGCGGCTCCGTGATAACGTCTTCTGCTTTGAAAATTATTAAAGAGTTTTCGTATTTTATCTACCTTGCCTTATACTGCAGCTTTTTGCCTGGCAAGCAATTATGGTGAAAGATTGCGTTCGTTATTCGTTACTGAAAACATCAAAGTTTCGAATTTTCCTGCTAATTTAATAGGAATTTGCATTTCCCTAATTATATCAGAAATTTTTGATATCTAAATACGAGATACGAAATTTTCAGACAAGTTTGTTGCACCTTCCTCATTTTGTAGTTGTACTAAATGCACATTCCCGGAGGAAGCAGAATTCTTAAATGCCTTTGAAGCGACTTCGAAATCTCGAATTTCTTTCCTAATGATCAAAAGAGAGTTTTCGCGTCGCGGAGAATGAACAATGGAAGATCGTGGCAGTAAAATGGCCGAGAATTTGCTATCTTTGGAAGTTTAAAGACCCGCGTGCTTATATCCCTTACTTTCGTTTCTCGTAAAAGTTTCGCGCGACAACTTTGTATGAAAAAGTAGTATAAAACTTGTGTTTTCGTAACTCGGAGAGTTAATGTGCTTACCGAAACGACGTTATACAGCGGTTGACTTCAGAGCCCCGGAACTTTGGCTGGGAGAGAAGCTGACTTCGTTACGATTAACTGTTAACGGGCTTTTCTTCAACGCGTACACCAAATATTATCTTATTACCGGCAACAAGTGTTTGTTTATTAATCCGGTAACTCCCGACGCTGTCTCCTAATTCTACGAATTAAGTAAAAAGGAGGAATCAAAGTACCCGATGCTTCGCGTCTTAAGCATCTTACTCGAAACGAGATAAGCGAGGAGAATTATCTCGCGTTTCCTTTCGTCATTTTGTTTCCATGGATGAACCCTAATAATTAATAGAGGAAAGAAATTTTGCATTGGCAATTTTAATTCTTTGATTTATTAACACTAGGTCTACGGGACCCGTCAATTTGACGGATGGGTTGCTCCATTTGTACGATATTACCAGATATAATTAACTTATATTAAGTCTGTTAATATTGCGATTATTTTCTAATTAAATCCATCGTTTGTTTTTTAAAGAAAATATGTGGTTTCCTTTACCCTTAACACTAGATTTACGAACGTCTTTTGCATACCTATTTTTACGGACACCCGTCAGATTTACAGATAAAGAACCACCTATTTTCTTAAGAAAAAAAAACCGATGAGTTTAATTTAAAAACAATTACAATATTAACAAACTTAATATAAGTTAATTAAATCCATTAATATTGTATAATCGGAGCAATCCGTCCGTCAAATTGACGGGTCCCGTAAATCTAGTGTTAAATCTAACGGGTGTCCGTAGAAATAGATAAACAAAAGCCACCCGTAAATCTAGCGTTAAACAAGAAGAATATAGACAATATAGAGATCTCTTGACACTAAATCTTAACACTAAAAGGGTCAAAATGATTTGTTTCAGATATTTTATTTTGTGTGAACTGCTTTTGACAAAATTTACGCTTAATTTCATTCGAATCTAATCATAATTATTCATAGTTATTCGTCTCTCCCATGCCACTATAATTACCTTTGCTTGTGTAAAATACATATTATTCCAGAAGAAGCTAATATAGTAAAGATTATTTTTCAAGTCGAGATGCATCGTTCAACCAATTCATCGCTATAGTGGTGGAATATTACGAGGATGCATATTTTCACTGTCTCGAGATATTTGAACGAAGATCGTAACGTGCACGTGTAACGCAATTTCGCGGAATAACTTTCGCGACTTACTCGGTAAACGTAAGCAGATAATTCCAAATCAAATTATGAAGACACTGTACCTTAATAGCTCTAATTGCTGTACGATTAGCATCATGGCGCTTGTGTTTAAGTTACGTACTTTAATCGCGTTGCAATTTGATCGTAAAACTGCACCGTGCGTAAATTGCTAGATAAAATCGGATTAGCGAAATGCGAGGTAAATTTTTAGAGAATATCGTCGTTTAGAGGCGCTTAAAACGTTGCAAACATCACGAGCAGCTCGTTTACCAAATGAGAAAAATACTAATTTCCCAAATGAAAACATTTACATGAAGGTATACAAAATATATATATGAAATTGAATATTCGAACAATAAATATCTCTATCGAAACATTTATATGGAACTCGGTGAAATATATGGAATTAAACAAAATTAATCGTCGAGCATCACCTTTTATACGCTACATATAATTCCGATATTATAATTTTCACCACATTATAAAATAAACCTCGGAAATTCCGACACTTGGTACGCGAATTAACCCATTTGCATCGTTAAGCGGAATAATCTGCACGCGATAGCCGTTGCTTATCTATTTCGACGTTAAATTTTTCGATCAAAATATAAATAAGGATTCGTTTGCCGCGCTCGCTTTCAATCGAAAGCTCGAAGGACTGATCAGAGATGCAAACGGGTTAACACGTAACGTAACGCCAAATACTCACCGGCGTGTTAAACTACAAATATTTCGCGAATACAGACTCGACTCGAATTTTAGTTTCGTCCAGGTGCACGGTTATCTTTATAATCTGCTGAATCGTGGCAATTTCAGCGGGATTGCACGCGTTACAACGGCTAGATTATTCGTGCCAAGAATACGCGTACCACGCGCGATTGAACGTCACGAAGCGTTTCCGGGAGAAGCAAGAAGGCAGTTCCAGATCAAATTACGACGAAACTTCCGCTTTAATGTCGCTAATTGCAGCACTTGCTCGCGGAGGGTTGGCTTTACGAGCGCGTAAAAACTGCCTCGCCGGAATTTTCTACCCACCTTAGCAAATCCTTCCGGCGTACAGTTCAAACGAACTGCCGCGATCCGCCTGTACAATGTCTCCGCTGAACCCCGACACGCTTGCCAGCAGTGTAATCAACGTGGATTTCCGAAAAATAAAGGAAACAAGGAAATGCAACGACGTAATTCTTATCTCTCGCGTAACGTCTCGAGGAGAACCGTTGCGATAACTATAGTGGCTATAATCCGTCCGGAAATTGAAAGAAAAGGTATTCGAGACGAGGTTTACGTTCTCTTACAAACGCAGACTGTTTGAAAATCAACTAAAGTTTATTTACAAAATTTACAAGTGATACAGGATTTAATTTGACCGAGTCACGGTCTTCGTTTGAAATTTACTTTTCTCGATCACGACCGGTCTTGGAGATTCCTTTCCACGGCTTCTAGACGTCGCGCTTTGTCAAGCAGGAAGTTCAGAAGGGTGTCCAAAGTTGGGATGATGTCCGTCGATGTCAACCCTTTCTCGAACTCGATCCTCGTGTCGTGATCTAATTTCGGCAGAAGAGCGATGATCACCAAGGTATCCCAATGTTTGGTTGGTTCGTTTAGGATCTGCAATGCCCTCAGGTGCTTTCTTACGTTATTTACGAACAGACGGATCGAGAGGGGTGAGTTTCTTTCTATCTCGGGGGTGTTTAATAGTAGCTCGCCGTGACGCCAGACGATGAAACGATTGCAATCGTAGTTTTGGTTTAGGTAGGCCCAGACTAGCGAGTAGCTAGATTCGGTTAGTTCTATCGACTTCAGTAACTCCTTCGCTTTACCTGTCAGCGCGGAGCGCAGGTACTGCAGCTTTTGTGTTTCTGATAGCATGGGGTGGTTGTCGATGAGTGCTAGGAATTGTGCCTTAAACGACAACCAATGCTCTAATTTACCATCGAAGCTTGCCAACTGTAATATGTCATCCTGGGTGCTTCCTGGTGATAGCTCAGCCGTGATGTCGCTATTACAATGCTTAAGGATACCCTCGGCGGTTGCGAGAACGTCATCGTAGAGCTGTTCGATTGCTATGCGTTCGTTTGATTGATTGACTTCTAATAATTCTATCTTATCCTGAACATTTTCGAATTCATCGAAAGCCATCTCGATTCTCGCCAATTTCATCCTCAGTTTTGTGAGATGGATATCTGCGTCGTTGTTGATTACGTAGTTGGCCAGACTCGTCAGCTGTCTCTTGAAAATGGCTCGTTGTTTGATGAGGTTCTTCAGATTCATGTTTGCTTCTTCCGTCGGTGTTGTTGCCATCGTGGATTTATTATAAGTATACTGATTCACTGCACTGGATTGCGTGGATTTGTTTGATTTAAAGACAAAAAAATTTTAGGACAAAGTATTCGAAAGTCTGTGTCCTTATTCGAAGATTGTTTCAAAATCAACTAGAGTTTATATACAAAATTTACAAGTAATACAGGGATAGCTTTAACTGAGTAGCTGTCGTTGTTTGACGTGTGTGACTCGTGTGTAACTGTCTGATTTCATGTGATCTTGCGTGTTTTATAGTTCGCGATATGGGCGTGACTGGTGGACGAGTCGTGTAAGTGGTGGATGTCTCTCTTTCCATTGGTGGTGTGATTGTTAGAGGGTGTGTCTCGTTTTTGGTAAGTTTCGATGGAAAGGGAAGTTTATACAAATTCGGAAAGTTTATTTTCGGTTATGGTTTATGAGGAATTTAACTCGGGTAGCAAGGAAACTCAAGAATGTTGGTAATAAAGAAATAAACCATTGTCCCAAGACTCGGAGGCTTGATGTTCAAGGCTACATATGGGTAGCGGATGTGCCACATCTGGTCTATTGATAGAAGGAAAAGTTCGGAAAGATTCGGATTAACTGTTCCTTTGTCTACATTGGAGGAAATGAATGGTAATTTAGAAGTTTTAGGCCTTCGAGGACTATAGGACCTCAGACGTAAGGAATTAAAGTCCCCTAGTCGCGGGCCTTCGGTCTTTGAGGATGAGGGATTTGTTGATTTGGTTAATTGCCGCGTCATCGGTCGAGGATTAGAAGTCTTAGGAATTCCTTGGTCGTAAAGAAATAAACCGTAGTCCCCTTAACTCTGGCCTCCGCTCTTTGGAAATTAATGGAGAGAGTGAACAGTAATATCGTTCAAGAATCTTTGCTCGCGTCCAAGGATCTCTTGCCAAAAATCTGGAGTGAACCATAGTTGAGAATAATTACAGGTAAATTAACTTTAATACTATCGTACGATTTTTAACTCGTAAGGTTTCTCGTTTTTCAGGCTTGATAAATATTTTTAATAAATTTATTTCGCATTTTCCCATCGCCGTTCCCTAAAGTCAAATTTCCGCTTTAGATCTCCGTTTCTATCTCTTGCCAAAATCTCCAAGAATCTCTTGCCAAGAGTCACGAATGAACCATAGTCGAGGGTAGTTACAGGTAAATGTTCGAGAACGTTAATACTATCGTAAGATTTTTTATTCGCAAGATTCCTCGATTCTCAGGCGCGATAAATAATTTTCCGATAAATTTATTTCGCATTTTCCCTTCGCCGTTCCCCAAAGTCAAATTTCCGCAATAGATCTCCGCTCCTATCTCGGCTCATTTCAAATTCCATATGCGTTCTATATCATTTAGGTCAGGGCTCTACCTGTATCAGCGTTTTAAAAAAATTTGCGAACACGGTGAAATTACGATCGCGCGATATCGCGGGGAAGAATAGAATTTTTAAACAGCAGAGAAATTTCTAAGGCTTTACCTTCGTGCAATATAATAATTTCGTTGCCACCGCGGGACTGCTAATATACCTAATCTAAAGTTGGGTATCGACCAAACGCGCAATTTCAAGGATGCAAATGCTCGCGAATGTTTGCGAATATTTGCCTGGAAACTTTCATAATCCGCAGTGTCTCTATCCAGTCGAGGGACGAAGCATCTGCGTCAAACGATTCGCCAAAATTCCTCGTCGATCCGCGGGAAACGACTAGGATGGCAACAACAGAGCCCGTTGTTTCTTCTTCCCGCGTATTTCCGCGATATATTTGTCCCGTTCTTTTCGTCCTCGCGAAATTCGTCACGCGTTAAGACCCGAATGGCCGAGATCAGAGGCCGAGCAGATGTCGAGCGATTCGGATGCAGCGAAATGCCGCGTGTTTTGCAGGACAATGGCGGAAAAAGCGGCGGCAAACCGGGCAATGGAGGATTTTCTCGCGAGGCAAGGCGAAACCGGGATTTTGTCGACCGCGAGATCGGCTTCAAAACATTTTTACAGCGGGCAGATTGCGCGCGGTAACGGCTCGCGTGACACGTCGGTGAGTTTTCGTTAATTCGGGACAAATTGACCTGTCCTTTCCGGTACGTACGTTTAAATTGGAAAGCAATGGCCGGACAACGATGGCCAGGACGCTCTCTAGTTTTCATTTAGCTCTTACGAATGGCCTGGCAGACGGGTTAAACTATGCGACAGTTATCCGGGGACTTTGGATTGTTTCGGCTGTTTTAAATGCAAATTTAGGGCGCTTAGAAAGTTCCCGTGATAAGGGTTTAATTGGTTCCGACGATTGCTTTTGTTTTTTCGCCGAGCCAGGGAAAGCTCCGGCACGGCCGGCCTCGCGAGTCGCGATGGGGTGATAACGAAGATGTGTAATTGAGTTGAAAATTGTTTCGGTAAAGATCGCTGCCCGAGTTTACGCTCCTGAGTGGTGTGTTGCTCCGATTTCCAGAAGTTTCGCGGGCTCTTTCCTTTCTTGTCGTAATTAAGTTACTCGCGTTTTTAAATTCGCGGCGAACGACGAAAACGAAGGCTTCATTTCGGTTTCTAAGATAAGAAATATCGATCACGATTTGCGTATTCTTCTCTCAAGTTGTTTCCAATTTTGATACGCGTGTCTTAGAATCATTGGTCGCATCTCAATTTTCATCGGTGAATATTTACTTCAGGTGTGTCGTATGGGTTTCATCTGGGTTGATTCTTTGAAACGATTAGAGATATATAAGCAAGATCTAAGTTATTTAGTACGTTTAACACTGAAATTACCGATCACTAATGGGTACCTAAATGTAAAGCATAACATAAGATAATTATTTAATTACAGTTATCTCTCATTACAAGTCAACGCGAATTTTTGAATCACAGAAAGGAAAATTGTGAGACCATTTTTAGAGATAGATAGTTCTAGTGTTAATACATTGACGCTGGGGCCCGAATTCACTGTCTGCTCCGAGGGGCAGCGCAGCGTTAGATTGCACAGTTCAACACAATTTTTGCGCGTTGATACCCACTAGGTGATGTTTATAGATCTCGACGAGCTAAAACCGAATCTGAAATCAGTTTTTGTCTATTACCGTATTTGATTCGTATTAAAATCGCAATTTTTCAACTTTGACCGCCATTTATAACAAAACTACTAAAGCGATACGATTCCCGTTGGATTCGGTAAATTTCGTGGACTTCAACTAATACATTGATATACTATAGTTTTCCAATATCAATTTGCATATACCTGTAAATGTTAAGTAAACCAGACGGGACTAGTTTTGTCCCTAATTTTAGAATACTTTATTCCATTTTTCTCAAACGGTAGAGGTCTGTTTTCATAACCGATGTAAGGGCCAACTGGCACTCTGCCCAATATGCTTTGAAAAATTACATAAGGAATTAAATAATTATGTTATGTTTATAATATTGAATTGTCATGTTTTTAACCCTTTCGCTACGGGCGATGGTCGCTACGGACCTCCGCCATGGTGCTTTCGCTGAACGGAGCGCCGCGACATCACTGTGCACGCTACGCGACGCCGATCGTCAACGGAATTAAAAGATACGTAAAATATCGATGGCAAAATAAAATACTATCAGTGGCATCTTATGGAGGATCACTATAGTGACACGTGGTACCTCTGTGACAGTTTATGGAGGGCCACTATAGTGGCCCGTAGTACCTCAGTGGTATCATATGAAAGGCCACTATAGTGGTCCGTAGTAGCGAAAGGGTTAATATTGAATATCTGTTTGTAATGTTGAGAATGGAAAAATAAATCTATTCTGTACTATCTATTTTTTAAAATACAAGTACACCCCACCGGCGATGCACACCGGCGTCAACAACGTTACTCGTCGATTTCCTATAGAAATAATCCCTATTTCTTCGTGTGTACGTGGAATAATCTGAAGGTGGAGAACAAGAGGTTTACATAGATACTCCGTGTTTACTCAACAGGACTTTATTTATGTGCGGGGAGGGGGGGCTATGCGGATAATGCAAAGTGTACGTTCTTGGGGAAAGACCCGTGATGCTTTGAAGGCACAAACGAACTAACTTCTTTTCCTTCCACATTAGACGTCGAGGTGGTGGTCCACGAGTCACGGGACCCTGGTTGTAAAGACATAAACCAGGTCCCCATTGACCTGAAGTCCTCGACGTCGCTAAGTAGTGAAAAATACGCGAAAGACCTTCGCTTTCCGCGTCTAGCGTGTGTCCCTACAGATCCAAGAACGAAATTTGCGTAAAAGATCTCTGAAATTATTTCCGGGAGGAGGAAAAAAATTTGTCATGAGAAAGATAACCCGAGGACACCGGAAGTGTCACGTAAACGCGAGACAACGCGTAAAAATCTCGGGTAAAAGAGCAGAATGAAACGCAGGTTGAAACACGAGGTCGTCGCGAGCGCGATTTGAAATGGCCGAGCGTGCATACTAATTTCCGCGCGAAATCGTGGCAATTTAAATCCTTTAGGCGAGAACTCGACGCCTTCGATCGCGAAGTTTCGAGCTGGCTGGTTACACGGTTAAATTTGCCAGCCGATACGAGTCGGGATTATAAGTGCTTCGGGTTTTACAAGGGCGGAAATGAAATCGGAAAATGAGCTGGTAACGATTCCGGCGCGATCCGCGGAGCGGGTAGAGGCGAGGGTTCAGACGACGTCGGCGTCGAGGGTGGTTATTAAATAGCGTGGCTATAAATTGCCGAGCAATTCGCTCTGCCAGCCCTCGTCCGCCCCTCCATCGGCGAAACTTAGTCAATTTCCAGCAGCGTAAACGTTTACACGCGCCGCCGACAGGTATTTACGCGCGGAACGCGCGAATTCCGTGAATGCTTCGAATCGTGCTTTAATTCCGCGACTGCAGATGCGTCTAAAGTGCTCCAGCCCATTTCCAGTTCCTTTCTTACGCTCGTGCGTGCGTAGATCGATCGCTCGAACCCGCTCGAACGCCGACACGCCGCTTTTCGGGCTTTCCGACAGCTTCGCGTCTTCTTTTTCGTTATTTTCCCGCGGCATTCCGATTGTTTTTCTTTCTTCCTTTTCCTCTATCCTCGTTTTCCCCTCGTTGATTCGTTCCTGTCCCCTTCGGCAGGATCGAAGTGATAGTTTCGAATTAAGGGAGACAGGTGAGCACGTGTCGCGAGTAATCCTCCGACTGCCGCGCTGTCGCGAGTAATTAGTGGCTTATTTCGGTGTTTCCCTCTAAGTCTTACGTGCCGGGATTATTTGATTTATTCTGCGGATTTGAACGTATTTTTTTCGGGGAGAGCTCGGCCAGATTTATCGCCAGGATTTATTGACAGCGGCGGGATTCTCGCAGGTAGGTTAGCAGTCGAGTATTCGGAGTAGTTTCATACATTCTGCGCCGTTTTTTCTCCACTGTTTCAACCGGACTCTCGGAGATCTCTGGAAACGTTCCAGATAATTTCGCGAACGCGATAATCGCGAAGCACCGGTCATTCTAATCCTTCCCATCCACCTCGAAGCTCCTTTAAACGCGTGGCAGATGTAAGGAGATTTCATCGGCGGATCCAAGGGGATAGAAACTTGGTCGATGATCAGGGAAAAATCGTGCGAAAACAACGGCGTATTTCTGTCGTTGGCGAAACAACGTCGCCGAATTGCCAACCCCTCCGTGAAAATGACTCTTCCAATCTCGTCGCGTGGCAGTTTAAGAAAGTTTCGGCCTGTGCCTCCGGGCGGACACCTCGCGCGATTACCCCTTTGAGGCAACTTCTGTCGAAGCAGAACGTTTAATCAAGTTGACAACTTTCGTAATCACGCTCGTAATACGCTCGAGTCCGCGTGTAGGCCGAAGTTGAACGAGCCTGCCGGCTCGTTGAATAACGATTCGCGAAAAACCGTGTGTAATTAGAAATTTAGACAGGGTTCTGGGCCCCGGCCCGGGCGTCGAGTTCCGGTAGGGGCGCAGCCTTATGCAGCCTGATTGAGATGTTAATTCCATGGCGAGCTGCCGAACGTTAGGTTTAGACGTCGGTGTAACGAGATGGAAATATCATGCAGCCAATGGTCCGAAGTTGCACGGTCGGCAATTTCGGAACGCTGTTATTTTCTTTCCCTCGGAGATTGAGCTCTTGGATGGATTTAACCCTTTCGCTACTACGGGCGACTACAGTCCCTCTCCATGTGATGCCGCCCAGGTACTATGGGCGACCATAGTCGCTCTCCATGTGATGCCACTGAAATTCGAGCAACTATAGTCGCTCCCGCTAAAAATGTCGCGTAATCGAACATACGATGAAAATAAAAAAAATAAAAAATGCTATAAATATATTTATGTATGCATTTTTGGCTCTATAAAGTATCATGGGGTATCTCATGGGGCACACCTAATTTGTAATAAAGGTGTTCTTTCTTAACTTTAAAATTTTTTATTTTTCGTGCTTTTTTATTTTTTTAATCCCTATCTTTGAGAGNGATATTACAAAGCCAAAACAACATCAATAATTTGAGCACTCCCGTTTTTAAAACTGTATAGCTTTGCTACTATTATTATGTTGTGCAATATCATTTGATCTCAGTAATTAAAAGTGTGCATGTTAATAAATTATAAATACTCTGTTTTGAAACAATTTTTTTCATCGGAAGCACCAGCCAAGCGTGCTACAATGAGGCATAGACGCGACCGCTGACGATCGGTCTCGTGCACCGTGCACTGTTTCGTTGCGAGAATCCGTCCGTAGCGAATGGGTTAACGCGTTGAACGCCACGGGGGTCACCGGTAACCGGCACTCAACTTGGCAGTGACGCCATGGAAGCACCAGCGCGCCCACATTGATAGAAATATATAGAGTTTAAAAAATGACAATACTTATAATTTAATCGCATTCCAGCTCCACGGGGGTCTTCGGTGACCCCCATCGCAATTAATACTTAACCGACCGATCAGGTAGTTCTACCCATTTTCAAGCTAATCGGTGACCAACCGATCGGGTAGATCTACCATTTTGACCTGAGGAACGCATCTTTCTCTATAGAACTCCTTATTTCTATAGAGTACAACATAATTATAATAACATGCACTAATTTTTGAAGTCTTATATTGCCCATTATTACGGCTCTTTATGTTCGGGATTTCCGGATGCCTCTACCAACTATAAAATTATTAACACTAGGTTTACGAGGGTTTTTTGTATACCTTCTTCTACGGACACCCGTCAGATTTTGGGTAAAGAAAACCACATATTTTCTTTACAAAACAAACGATGGGTTTAAGTTGAAAACAATCGCAATATTAACAGACTTAATTTAATTTAATTAAATCAGTTAATATCGTATAATTGAAGCAACCCATCCGTCAAATTGACGGGACCTGTAAATCTAGTGTTAAGCTAGTCGGTGGCCGATCGCTCGGGTAGATCAACCATTTTGACCTGAGGAACGCTTCTTTCTCTATAGAACTCCTTATTTCTATAGAGTACAACATAATTATAATAAGATGCACTAATTTTTGAAGTCTTTTATTTCCCATTATTACGGCTCTTTATGTTCGGGATTTCCGAATGCCTCTACCAGCCATAAAATCATTTTATTAGAACACTTAGCTTACGTTATTTATCCGTCACCTTTACTCTCCTTAATTTTCTCTATTACCTATACTTTTTGAATAACCATTAAAAAATAATTATTATAAACTTTTAATTTCGAATTTTGTATAAGCAATATGTGAAATCGTTGAACGAAATTGTTACCGTAGGATATAATTGATTATACAAATAATTTTCAGACGTTTTTTATTTCAAATAGCGAATTTCAGTGCGTGCTATCTCAGAAAAATGCGCGATAGAAACTGTTCAGGTCTATGTGGCGCGTGCGGTCGGCTAAGTGTTAACATGTCAACCGTGGTTATACACTGTAACTTATTTATTGAAGATAATATTTCATTATATGTATCGCATAATAGAAAAAAAATTCATTATGGCGCCACGGACAACCCGTGTAAAATTGGCGTGGCATTCAACGTGTTAAAAAATCTCGGGAGTGTTTATTTTAAAATCTCGATCGAAAGATTTCCTAATTCTTCCTCGTGTATCACGATTTTCCGCGGAAAATCTTTTGTAGAAAAGAATGCTAATAAATACCAATGAATTTGAAAACACGCATTGGAGATTTATCGATGTCTTTGTAGTATCATTTATATATTTCTCTCGATTTAATTATCATGGTATCCCACGTAAATATAAACTGCTCCTGTGTCTAGAGTAGTATTACTCTTCGTAATTACGCTAATGTAACAATGTAACAATGTACGCGAAAGCAGCCCTTTTTTCTTGAATCAAAAGATACGAAAGAGGAAACAGAAATTGACTTTTCAATTATTCATCTTCCCACGCAAATTTGAAACTTCTCGTCGCGTTTAGGAATGGCCTATATTGAAGGGTTAATCTCGCTGCTTGTCGAGATCGTAACTGGATGGATCTCTGGTCGAGCCGAGAAAGGGAAGAAGACAATGGAAGGAATTTTTGTAGCAAGCGGAATATTCGTGAAATTTTCGTTCCATCGCGTGGAATTACTCGGCACTCGCGGAGTTAATGCCGGTGTAATGGAACGTGATTTCGATAGGCCTGAGAGGAGAAAAAGAAAAGGGAATAACGGTTGTTCGATGTATTCTGTTCGTTTCGATTACGTCCATTCGCGGGATTGCGCGAGTGATTCGATCGAGAACCGTAATGAGGCTGCACTTAATTAGTTGGAGCTAAAGGAGCAATTATAGCGAACTACGTTCACCATAGTAGGCGTCGTTGATAAATGAATGAAATAGTTTTGAAGCACTTCATTGTTGGATGGCACATTTCCATTAACAATGCTGTAACTAATTATCGCTTCGGAATTGAAATATCAGGCAGCGAAGTGATTAAACGCGCGTTTCTTGCTTTCGAATATTTCAGTTTTCCAATCTAATTTTAACGCGCGTCGGGTCAAATCTGCCTCGATTCGCGTTATTTTATAATTCAAACAGACGGAACGTAAACAGCGCGATATTGGAAATTAAATAATACACGCTGACTTTCGTCACGTCGATCTGTATAAAGAAAACGTTTTATTGATTACACGTGGGTGTTAAAATTTCTCGTATGCCTCTTCTCCCATGTTATTTCGTCTTGTTTCGACGCGAAATCAAAACGACCCGGGAGTTAGGCGAAATTTCTTGAAAGGCTCATTTGTCCGCAGCCATGTCGATTATTTCGCTTCGTAATCTGGATACATTTTACGCATTAAATTTCAGCCCGCGGGATGTACCGTAACAAAAAGGGTTTCACGTATGCGAATTTGGTTGATTGAATTTGACGTTTCATCGAAACTCGATGAAAACTCTGCAAATGCACGTGAACGTGAAATTTCTTGGTAGACAATTACGCGTGTACATCGAACGACGTTCGACGAGATACGTTTAAAGTATATTTAATTAAATCTCCACGATTCATCGAGACAAGTAACATTGTTTGTATCTGTAAATTTTCAACCCCTGTGTTCCACGCGTACCTTTCGATGTAAATACAAAATTCGACGCTCTTTGTTAAAATTAGCATGGAAAAATTCGTTCAAAATACACGTTCTCGATGATCACTGGCGAATTCTCGATACGCGATCCAATTCGGAAGTTCACCTGTCCATCGAGGAGATCGGGGTTCCATTTTCGGCCATCTTGGTTCCAAAGCAAAGGGAAAAAGGTCCCGAATCTGCTATTAGCCCGATATCGAGATTCGATAATCCCCGTGTGCGCGTTTAGACCCGGCGATCTCATCGGGGAATCTCAATGAGATTACTACTAATTTAACGGGCCGGGTAGCGAGGGCGTAAAAGGGTTGAATTCTCGATGGCGGGGGGTCGCGGCTGCGTCAGTTAAATAACTTCGAATTAAAGGGGCGACAAGGGCTTGTACATTTTATGATATCCGCCGCGTTGGATAACGCAGGGTGCTTTAACCACCGGGAAACCGTTCGCTGCACCAGCACCGTAACGATTTAACGCCGCGGCTGAATCGACTTGCAGTCGAAGTCGGTCGCGTTCGACCTTACTGCCGCTCGATCACTTTCCAATTTCTCCGAGCCAGGATTGTCGCCCGAGGGATTTCACCGGTTCCCGATCCCAATGCCGATCCCGATGTCGCGTCCCGTGGCCGCGGATAGTTGAAAACAATGCGTCCCGTAGGAAAGGAAATAGACACGTTCCGCTTTTCTCTTTGCCTTCCCTTTCATTTTCGGGGGTCCATGGTCGGGCCACGTTGAAAACGGAGGTTCAGTGATTAGCAGGGAGGATAATGGTACTCGGGGAGAACGATAATTTACTACCCGGCGCAAACGATCCTCATTGTTCATCGATTTTAGGGATTCACGCGCCGCTTGTCGGCTGGGGTTTAGCTGTTACTGGAAATGAATATTTTCTGAATCTTTCAGGAATTTCTTAGGAAATTTCGTTCAGATTTCCTTGTATTAAAGTATATTTCTTAATACGAAGACTAGTTCTATTGGATATTCGCATATACGGTAGGATAATAATATGAAGTAACTAACGAGGAACGTCCTTTATATTAGAGGGATGAAATCATATTTTTGGGGGTAGATAGGGGTCTTGGAGTGAACACGTGCTTACAACCTTAACACTAGGTTTACGGATGTTTTTTGTATATTTATCTTTATTTATTTATTATTTATTTACGGGTAAAGAACGCCACGTATTTTCTTAAGGAAAAAGACCATGAGTTTAATTTAATTACAATTACAATGTTAACAAACTTAATGTAAGTTGATTAAATCTATTAATATTGTATAAGTAGAGCAACCCACCCGTCAAATTGATAGGGCCTGTAAACCTAGTGTTAATGGATGAATAGAACTGTGTAAGGGGAGAACAGGAGATATATTAAATAATATTCTCACTCAGTGATCAAGTGTATTTCAATTTCTCTGATACAATATTCTCAACTCCGTTCTAAATTGACTCTCGTGTGAACTAAACTGACATGTCAAACTATGTTCGTTCCCTACACTCATTCTCAAAAAATATCCTTATTGCCTCAGGAGTCAACATTTGGTGACCAGTCCTTCATCGACACAACTCGCAGACCCTCATTCCAATCCTTAGACAAAATACAAATTCGTCAATAGACTATTAAACAATAAACACCTAACCATTTAACCAACATTTAACAAAGGTTTAGTGCTTTACAACCTGCGTTCCCTAAAACGTGGCTACCTTCCTTCTTAACCCTCCATAAAAGAGACCGAATTTTCACTAACCGTCCCCAAGGTTAAATGAACTAAACTTCCACCTACATCAAGCAATACCAGAACTCATAAATAGATGAAAACAGTCACACAACAAATATCAAATCAAACACAATCATCCTTTGTAACACCAAGACAAATAAAATATTTCAGCAAACCTAAAGGAACTAGTTTGCGTTCGTAAAAAGACTTATACTCTCGTCTGAACTAATAATATTCCAAATTTGGACGTAACAAACTGTCCTCGTTTTTGAACTGCCCTTTTTAAAGGTGGTCCTTCTTTATTTCGTTTTTCCAAAACAAAGTGTATCGTCATCTAATCGATAACCGCGAATGAAGAACTTTAAAAGAAACGGGGTCCTTAAATATCCTGTCCTGTAACCTAGTTTCGCAATCCTTTGACTCGCGTCATTTCTTATGTCTCTGTCACTAGGAATCTATTAGACAAACGATTCACGTGATACGATAACCATGACTGAAGAAATTTAATAGAAACGGAGTCCTTAAATATCCTGTCCTGTAACCTAGTTTCGCAATCCTTTGACTCGCGTCACTTCTTATGTCTCTGTCACTAGGAATCTATTAGACAAACGATTCACGTGATACGATAATCATGACTGAAGAACTTTAATAGAAACGGGGTCCTTAGATATCGTGTCCTGTAACCTAATCTCGCAATTCTTTGACTCGCATCACTTCATAAGTCTCTGACACTAGGAATCTAACTATTAGACAAACGATACACGTGATACGATAACCATGAATGAAGAAATTTAATAGAAACGGGGTCCTTAGATATCGTGTCCTGTAACCTAGTCTCGCAATTCTTTGACTCGCGTCACTTCTTATGTCTCTGTCACTAGGAATCTAACCATTAGACAAACGATTCACGTGATATTTATCGTCCATCGTTGCCTCCAGTATACCGCATTTTTTTCAAATGCTAAAATTAATTTCCCAAAAATAACTAGATCCACGCGAGAGAGGATCCAGTGATAGACGAGATACAAGATTCTCTTCGTGGTTCATCGCGTAATGCAATTTGTATTTCAGCCTTATATTTTACGGACGGTTGCCCAGCTAATACTCATAAGCCAAAGACACGGCCGTGATAGTAATTTTCATAGGATATTCCACGTGCATGCGACTACCGTAATTTTCGAAACGTCCATAGTGGCTGCACGACTGTTCTGGGTCATCGATCTTTGCCACACCGGCGACATTTTGCGTGCACCAGTCGCTCGCTCGTGTATTAACTATTTTTCCTTCCTCCTTTTCCTTTTTTTTCCCACTCTTTTCCTCTTCTTGCTACCTCTCCTCCTCGTTATCTACCGTGTCCGACCGAGGTTGCATATGATAATACGCGGATGATGAAATTTATCGACGACAATGTCGCTGTTGTACTTTCTCCATCGCGAATGTACATACGCGGAATGTAGGTTACGGGGTTAAGCTGGAAGCACGGGGAAATCGAGCGATTTCAGTCCGGGACCGACATGGAAAATATTGAAACCCTGAAACGTGTACAAATGTCGGATACACAGTATCGTGCAGCATATTTTTTACCTATCCGCGAAAGCAATACGTGTTCTGTTTTTTCAAGGTAAATTTGTTTAAAACTCGCTGTCCTGGTGTATCAATTTTGCCGGAAAATACTGTCCGGCTTTTCTTTCGGGTTTTCGTTCGAATAAAGCTCGGGTAATTTACGACGGAGAAATATGATTTTATTTCCCTGAATTTTCGGTCAATTCGCGATTTTTGAACGACGACGTCTGGTCGGGATTTCGAAAAAAAAGGAGAAGAAAGAATAACGCGATATTTCGTTCGACTGAAAGAATCGAACGTTTTTCGCGCGTGCAACTTTGCAGAAAATGCCTGGAAATGTTTGCCCGCTTCGCGAGGCTCGAATAACATTTTTCTGAGACTTTCACTGGCTTACCGTAAAAACGTCGATACGTTTACGCTCTACATGAGAATGCAGTCGTAAAACATTGTCGCGATAAAACCGTGCGATCGCGTGTCGACAAGCAAACGTTGTAAATTTTAATCCCGTCCTTGCGAACCTGTAAACCTCCATACCCGGAGGAGCTGCAGTAGAAAATTTCATCTTGCAAATTCTTCCCGACCCCGTGACCGACCAGAATTTCGTCCGCTTATCGTGGGACAAAATTAGAATCCATTAGGATTTTTTTCTCTCCTTTTTCCTTTGTCACGAAATCTTCGCGTAATATCATGCTAACAAAATTCGACGGAGCATGGACGAGGAATTAACGAGGTAATCGTTTCATACACGATTCTCTCACACACAAGATCCTTTCGATCATTCCGCGTATTGTAATCGCGAAATATGAGTAAAATGAAGAAAATGTTCATTCCTATTCTCATTCGCGAAATATCCGTACGATTAAAATAAAGAAAATTTTCATTCCTATTATCATTGACGAAATATTCGTACGAATAAAATTAAGAAAATTCTCATTCCTATTTTCATTCGTTTATTTAACACGTATACCTGCGTATCTGCATACCATGGTGGTTGGAAATTATGGAAGACCACGAAATCTCTGCCTATCTCTCAGACTACTATCGCGCGGCGATACCTGCGATTCTCGTTCGCGGTATAACGCGCTAAACCGATATTCGCTCATTTATTCACGCTTTGCTCTCATTATCCGCGGGATATCATAGCCATTAAACGATCCTAAAGCCCCGAGGAGTTCATTCAATATTCAAGGCTGAAACTCGGAGCCTTAACGAACGACTTGCGAAAAATTGATTATCGACCGTTGTGGGCTCGCGTACGGTAACTAAAGCACTGTCCCGCAATGCTGCTTAGCTTCTGCATTTATATTTCAGCAGTTAAATGGCCAAACCGCACGTGCAGCATAGCCGTGCCGCAATTTTAGAGCCTCGTTAACCTGCATATTTCATCGTTCGTTCGCTCATCCCGCTCGGTGTTTGATTTTTCAAGCGATGGCTAGACATCGATCGGCAGAGACCCTCGCGTGCCGTGAAATAATTAAGTTTACAAATTCGTAGGTCGAAAGCACCTAATTCATCGTCTTCCTTGTCCTTTCTGCGATAATATCGTAGAGAATGAAATTGGAATATCGTTTTCGGTTCGAAATTTTTCCTCGAGGACCGCGTCGGTGGGAGTTGCGGATTCTCGAACGTGGTTTTCGCGAAAGTTTCGCGGTCTAGAGGTCTCGTGATAAACCGTGTCAGACGTATTTAACTTTTCGTCCACTCCAATTGCGCCATGTCCAGAATTGAAGCGTTTCTGGAGGACGCGCGGAATGACGGGGCTCGTTAAAGTGATTTGTTGGCCAAGTTGCCACCAGACGTTTTGGTTTGTTAGTCTGCCAGAAGATGGAACGAGAAATCGTTAAAAGGACGATAATGATTCTCCGCTCTTTCCTTAGAATTTGACGAATAATTATTAACCCTTTGACATACAAAGACGTATGTGAAACGTCATTCATTTCATGCGCCATTATAGACTTTGACGTTTCCGAGACGTCAAGAACTGTCTTCGATGAAAGTCTCTAAAAGGATATAAAAAATATTTCTTCCACGCGTTTAATATAGCTATTTATAATGCTTGTGTCTTACATTCCAAGTTGGTCGATTCGCAATCAATTGTGAATTCGAAAATAAAACGTTCCATTTCTAAGCTTGCGGATAAGCGTCCACAGTTGAGCCGAATTGAATTATATTCTGCGGATGCGTCGAGACGCATTTTATTTCTATGTCAAGTGGTTAATTAAACACAGTATATAAATGTAGGTTCGTTATTAGCGGAGGAAATTGATTAGAATAATATTGCAACTTCTTTTGGGAATACGATACTTTTATTAAAATTCTTTCTCACTCACGCATTTCCTATGCAGCCTGGCCCCAGGTACTTGGGACCCTCAGGACGGATCCTCAAACTTTCACTTTATTCGAGCTCGTTTTCAAAAATACGATTTATCTAAGCCTATATAATTTCCATAATTTTAATCAATTTGGTAAAACAAGAAAATTGCGAATACTCTTCAAGTATAAATAAATAGGCTGTGTATCGTAGTTTCCATAGAAAAAAATCCTCAAAGAGTTGACTTTTATATTAATAAAAAAATCGACATATAAAATTAAAAATTCTTCAACGATGCTTAGAGCGTCGAAGTAAAATACACAATTTCTTAATTATAATTTTAAAAATACTCACATCATTATGACAAAATATCTTCGAATTGCTATTTTTTCCAAAGAAAAGAAAATCGTCGCGTGCAAAGGTTTAAATGTCTCATAAATTTTGAGAGCGTACATCTATATGTATCGCAAAGTTAAAATATTAGATCAAAAAGATGGATTTATTTTATAAAATTACCAATTTTATTACAAATGTATAGAGTAATTATACGCAATGAGATTTTGTAAATGAAACACCAGTAACGCGATTCCTTCCTGATCTTACATTTACAACAATCTGAACACCTTCGTTGTTTATTTTCAAAGTTTATCATTGCACATAAATGTAGGATCGTTATTTGGCAGAGGAAATTCATTTGAATAATGTTGCGACTTCTTTTGGGAATACGAGAATCTTTATTAAAATAATCAACTGATCTAACCCCTGACTAGAAGCTCTATCTTGTAATTAATATTTTTACAGCGTTGGCTTGCCTCAAACTAACTGCTTTAAAAACAAAAACTCTTATTGCCTAGACTGCTATATTAACATTTCATTCTATCTTCTTTCATACACAGGCGTTCTTTCTCGCTCACGCATTTCCTATGCGGCCTGGGCCTTGGATGGGCCAGGTATTTGAGACACTCAGGTCACATTCCCAAACTTTCACTCGTTCCTGATATTCGTCCTCATAAATATTTCTTACATTCGGTCCTCTTGCACGCAGTTAATTTCTTCCATTCCTGACATTCGTTCAGGGCCGCACTCATTCCATTCCTACATAAATTTATTTGCTAGTGAAACTTGCCAATTATTACCCCAGGGAAAACGAAACTTCCTTACAAGAAGAAACTGCAAAAACAAGAAAAGGAACGAAATACTTTTGTCCTTTCCCAATGATCGATAGCAATCGAGTCTCCTCAGCTTTATTCGTCTCGAAAGTCGAGCATTATTCAGAAGAAAGTTGACGAACACAAAGCAAGATTGTTGGAGAACAAGGAATAATCATTTACTCGAATAAATTCTTCCAGCAGCGCTATTTACATGCATATACGAATGCGTGTGGGTTTCCCTTGGTATAGCGAACGTATCCCCAGCCATAAATGTAAAACAGGGCCATTTATTCCTGACACTTATTCGTCGCGGAGTTTTCCGAATAACCAACAACTCTGCAGATTTATTCCCGACCGACAAATAATTTTTCCCGAATAAAATCGTTATTCGTTATTTACGAGTAACCCGTGATGCTTTATTCGTTCTATTTCATAGGTTATTCGCGAATAAATCCCAAGGTTCGTTACTTTTTTCCTCGCCACTAATAAAATTCATCCTCTGTGTCCCATCGGTGTCCTCAGCGAGAACGGGTTAATCGACATGATGCGAAAGGAACGGAAGAATGACGAGATAAAGCGACATTGACGAAGCAAAACCTATCGTAGACGAAACAATTTGTCCATCACCTTGAATTATCTTCTAATTTTACTATCGGTGAGATTTTCTACAGTACCAGGTTATATTTTTAACACTTAGCCGACTGATCGGGTAGATTTACCATTTTGACCTGAGGAACGTTTCTTTCTCTATAGAATTCTTTATTTCTATAGAGTACAATATAATTATAATAACATGCACTAATTTTTGAAGTCTTTTATTGCCCATTATTACGGCTCTTTATGTTCGGGATTTCCGATGGTGGCTCTACCAGCCATAAAATTATTTTATTAGAACACTTAGCTTACGTCATTTATCCGTCATCACTGTCCTTAACTTTCTCTATTACCTACACTTTTTGAATAACCATTAAAAAATAATTATTATAACTTTTGATTTCGAATTTTGTATAAGCAATATGTGAAATCGTTGAACGAAATTGTTACCGTAAGATATAATTGATCACATAAATAATTTTCGGACGTTTTT